>VZTD01001031.1:1022971-1104263 GCA_013397725.1 Rhagologus leucostigma
GGCGCTGAGGCGAACACGGCGGCCGCCATCTTGGGAGGGGGGCCGAGGCCCGGGCCTTCGCTTCTTGTGCTACTGAGGCAGGGCTGGTCATGGAGAGACGGATCTGAGGAAATGGGGTTGTTGTATCGCACGGCATGCCGTAGGGGAAAAAGGTGATCCCTTTTGGCAATGTCTGGACAGAGCAGCTTTGAGCTGTCTCATGACTGTAACAAAATGCCATCCTTCCACACACACAAGTGGCCATTTCTATCAGAAGTCACCTTCCTGCCACAGGCAAAGTGCTCCTTTTCCACTAGGGAGCCTTCAGCCCTTGCTGGTGCAGGGCCCAGAAGGTGGAAGAAGAAAGGATAGCTGCAGGTGGTTGGGTTATGTGGGCTCCTAAAGCAGCACCTCCTTTCGTCATTGCATGAGGCAGATTGTTGACTGGCTGGACCATTGGTCTCACTCCAGTATCTTGGCAACACTCCACTGATTGAGTAGATGTTACTAGTTACTACCGCATCTTTTCAAAAGTGCCCTGAAATGTCTGGGATTAAACAGCTGGTGTAGGGTAAGGTTTTGCCACCACCAAAACCCTTCAGCCAGAGGTGAAGAATGAATTACTTTTGTGTTAAGCCAGGGGACCAAGTGAGAGTCTCCTATGAGCGCACATGCTTGCAACAAGGACTGGATGGTGATCAGCCCTGTTGCCTAATAAAGATGACCATAAATGCAATGCCACTTCTGGCCAGCCACTGCTCTTGTAAGTTGTGCTGAAGGCAGTGTGTTTTCAATGGAAGATCTGTTGCTGGAGGTCCAACCTCCCATCCATCCTCCTCCATTCCATCTGCTCTGTACCAGGGACTTGCCATGGTAACACAACTGTGCCTACAAAATTAGTATGAGAAGATAAAGCTGACTCGAGCACTCCTAAGGTTCATTTAAAACAACCCAAGTAAAATTACTTCGGATTCAAAGTGATACAGAGGCCTGGAGTATTATCAAATTAAGTATTTTCTTGGCACAAACCTCTGTTGCTGTTTAGAGCACATCTTCTGTAATGCCTGCCATTATGTTGTTAAATGTTACAGTACTAGGTATTTTTATAGGATTAAAAGGGCATCTTTCTGTTTTTTTAATGGATGGGAGAATAATTATATCCCATGACAAAAGCTGAGGAAGAGGAGCAGCTGTTCAGTCTTATCCACTGGGTACTGTCAGAGCATATGGGTCTATTTTTCCAATTTTAGCTGAAGTATTGAAGGAAATTGGCATTCTTGATTCCTTGTAACATAAAATAGAGTAGAAAGAAAACCTCCTTAATGCAGGCCATGGTTAAATAATGACTTTTATTCATTTCAAGTAGGTTTAAAGAGAAAGCAACCAGAATACTTAGAAAACAAAACAGACAAATGCCAGGAGAATTCTGGAAGTTATTTTCTTATAAAAATGGGTGTCTCTCTCCACAGCTACTTCCTCCTTGAGCCTGCCTGCTCACAGGAGTTTTTGATATAAAAGCACAGGATAAAATCTGTGCTGTTCCTTACAATCCTATGGCCACTACCCTCTCTCCATTCTAAGAAACAGATATTTGATATCATATATTTGTGTAATCAGACCTAACCTTCACAGTTTAAGCCCAAATTAAAAATTTCCTTTTAGGTTGATTTCACAAATTCCTTACAAAGATTTTTAAAGTAAGTTGAACTCATCAATGTGAGATGCAACTCTGGAAAATTCCACATATTTCAAACTGGTTGGCATTCCAAGTTTGGTAAAAAACCACACAACCAACCATAAACCAAAGCAAACAGGCTGTGGGATGAAAAAGATACACTGCGCAACTATTAAAACCTGGAAAAGAATAAGTAACAATGTACCAAGTAACAGCCTCCCCCATATCTTTAGTACTAGAAATACTGATATTTACTCTATGGGGCACCTGTTGTTAGACAACAAGAAAAGAGACAGTTATGTCCCTTCTTAAAAAAATCAGTAATGGATGGGGGGTGGAGGCTTTTCTGGTTTTTTCTGTTAACTAAGATTAAAAAAAGATTCTGTTTGGGTTAGAAAAGAGGAAAACTGGCATTAAAAATCCCTTTGTCACAATGAATTGTCTTTGTTCATGCTACAGAACTCTCTAATCACACCCGTGGAAACCAGGCGTTTTGGCTCCACTCGTCACATCAGGTTCTAAAATGGACTCTGAAGAGATTCCTTCCTGCAAGACAATGGTGACCTCTGTTGTTCCCTGCTGTTGGTACCAGCCATGATGTCTTCTGGCCTCCTGTCACATACTAGTTCAGTAAGGCACTTTGAAACAATCTGGCAGTTACTGAGGAAATACGTGCCCAAGTGTTGCATTCTAGTTTCTAGCTAGGAAAGGATGTGTCTATTCCATACTCCACTTGTGAAATTTTTCCTTGAGGCTTTCTTCTCAAGAAGGCCCTAGTCTGGCTACCAGGTTTTCCAGCTCATAGCTGTGAATCACTGCAGGAAAGAGCAGTTGCAAACGTTTTAAACCACAGTGCTAATAATAACACCTGCAATGTATTATGAGAAAAAGCTGCAGGTATGACTATAGAGAAGGAAGTTGGAAGAAAGAAAGAACCTATTTTGAACAGGTTCCATTCTAAAACTGAAGCTTAGGTTTTAACAAGGTGTTAGGTTGCATGAATATTTGTCTCACCCTAAAATGCATTTAAAAAAAAAATTGGCATGCTTTCCCACTTCAGTGACCCAGACTTCATAATTCCAAGGGTATTTTTCCCTAGTGCAAGAGAAACTTCAGTAATTCTTTTTTTTTTAAACCTTTTTAAATTGCTGACATGAGGATATGAGCTGATGTAGTTTGAAAACTAACCCCTCTCTCTCCTGGCAACATTTCCCAGGCAAAGTTCCGTGCTTTTTCCTTGGGTTTCTCCAGACTGGTGATCTCCTCCATCATCTGCTTACAGTCTCTAGAGCATCTCTATCATAGTGACGCATCACTAAAGAAACCGCACAAATTCAAATCACTGGTAAGGAAGAAGGATGGAAAGAAATAAATGTTCTGTTAGGAAAGAAATCCCTTTTTGACCTCCTATAGCTACCAGTGGATGAAAAAAAAAAATGGGGGAAAGAAAATTCAGGTCAGCCACAAGATCTGTATTCAGCTCTGAGCCTGTAATTGTGTTGGCTGTTTTGGAATGTCTCACAGAGAGAGAATATTTTTAAACCAAAATTGGCTTCCAACTCCTCTAGAAATAATTTTTGGCTTATTTTGATGCCATCAAACCTACAATGGTTTTGGATGCTGTGATTAATTTTCCTATAAATTTACAAATACATCAAAAGTAGAGAAAGGAGAGAGTCACAAAAGCCTTTGGTGTGACTAAAAATATCTCCTGAACATGGGCAGCAAGAAGGAAAAGTTTTGCCCAGGTTTGCTGGTGATGTCAGCCCTTGAAGAACTGAGACTGCACTGTTTCCTTTCAGATTTGTGCCAGTAGGGAACCAGAGGAGCAAGTGGGAAAGGCTCTTCGTTTCTACCTTTTTCTAAAAAATGAGTACAAGGTTTCCCTTTTTCCAGTCACCTGAGACTTCACCGGATGGGGTTTTTTTACTGAAAGGTGGGAGCAATTTCACAAGCAGCTGCAATGGCACAGTGCAAAAGATCTGTCATACAACAGTTAACAGAAGTTCCTAATGTCCTTGAGATACACCCTTGTTAATGCTAATTTTTGCCTGAGAACCAAGAAATACCACTTGACAATGTATAAATCTATATTTACGTCAATTCTTGATAACAAGTAGAAAATACATATCATCAGAGTGATAAATCAGTTCCCCAGGTACAGAGCAGCCATAAAAAAGAAATGTGAAAATAATCAGTTCAAAGTATTTACAGCAGATGGAGCTATACATTTTGCTTTGATCATATGTTATATGATATTCCATGAAAAAGTGTAGTTTGGCAAGGACTGTGGTAAGCCAGTGGTACTGTCTCACCAAGGAATGGAGTTAGTCACAGAAGGCATCTCATAAATTGCTGCAATTAGCTCTCCTGGAAATCATCCTTGTAACATCAGTAGAAATAGCAACTCAAGAAAAGATTATCGCTGTATATTGGTGTCTTAATAGAGATCACAGCTCAAGTCTAAGGCTTTCCTATATCCACTCACCAGTTTGAAGGTTCTCCTGCCCCTGCTGGCTTTTGTTTACCAACCAGTTAAAATGAGCACTGAAGAGAGGATGAAGGCTTCAGTTTACACTACCAACAAGAATATGTGTGATGGCCACAGGTTATCCTTAGGAGTTCTGGGCTCCTGCACAACCAAAGTGCATACTCAGTGTGTATACATGTGTAGGGCTCCTTGTCTGAAATGAACGCTGTGCTTGTCTTTGTTTCTGCCAAGATCCAGATGGATGCAGCATGTTTCCAACGCTGCATGTGCATCATCTTCAAGCTACAAAAATCGTGATTACACAGCAAGGATAAGGGAGATTACTTTTGAGTTTCTATAAGAATTACTTTTATCCCAGAGTAGTTAAAAGAAAACCAGTCCAATGGTTCCTGTCTTACTATGTTTGAATTTGAAATAAAGTTTGGATCTCATACCATTTTAAAAAGTTTACTCTGCTTCCACACACTGAGATGACCCATCTTGCCTATTTGAACTTCACACCCTCCCCAGTGCACTTGCAAATTCCTAACCACAGTGTCAGTAGCAAAAAAAAAAAAATGAACCCAATTAAAAAAAAATAACAACCACCAAATTGTATTTAGAGATTTTAAAGTTTTGGTAATGATAAGTGGTAGATGCCTCATCCCTGGAAACATTCAGTGAGACTGGACAGGGCTCCGAGCAACCTGATTTGGTGGAGGTGCCCTTGGCTGAGGAGTTAGACTAGATGACATTTAAAAGTCTCTTCCAGCCCAAACCATTCTGTGATTCTGGAAAGCTGCATTGTTAACAGGACTGGACCCAAATATCTCAAATTCTCAACAGCACCATGAATATTCTCTTGCTATGCACACTTAGATGTGGGGGAGGGTGGTCCAATAGGCAGGTACAGCTACTCCGGGAGTGGTTAGAAACACTGTGAAAGCATGAGATAATCTGATTTTGTAGAAGGATTAGAGGAATATTTACAAGTCCTAAAGCGTGATACCCATGAAACTTTTAGAGAAGAAGCATTCCTATGCATTCCTATGCCTTTCCCATATGCCATTTCCTTTCTCTGTGTTTATCCAATTTAGATATATTTTTCGGGAGACACATCATGGGGCTGATTCTGAACTGTATGGCAACTCTACTGTACTTTATTTTCTTTTTCTCATATACTGCAAAGGGAATTAAGGTATAGGGGGAAGTACATAGTAAATATGAAATGGTACTGCAACTAGTAATTTGCTAATCCACAAGTCTAAACATGTACAGAGAAACAGCCCAGATAAACTAATTGTAAGAACAGTAAATAATAAAACACAACTGTTTTTGTAAGCTTTCCCATGGCTTGCCTTTTTTGCATTTTCTAATGCCAATTTCTATGCCTTAATAAATTAGTAATTCTTCACCTTTATAAAAATTTAAAATCCATTTGTTTATTGACTGGAAAAAAAGTTTAGATTCTTCCTCCTAAATGAAAAGTCACTTTTTGGGTAAGTGGGAAACAATGCACTTTATGAATTTGCAGTCTTTGCTGAGGTCTTCTCTCCTAAAAAGTGCATTTAGTTTCTGGGCATGAAAATGTGTAAATAGATAAAAATAATACATATATATGTAATAGATACAATATATAATAATAACAATTAATAAATTAAACAAAGAATCCACAAGGACAAACTCACAGGTAACAGATTAGATACAGGAAGCCGGTCCATTTATTTCAAAATTGGAGATTCTGTAAAATAAATTGGAGCTATTCACTAGTAAATACTATTCTTATTACAGCATAACAGTTTCTAAAAACATTTTCTTCTAGTGTACCAGCTATACAGAATAAAGTTCTTTCTCACAAAAATTAGCTTTGAGCAACTAGTGCAAACATCCAATACAAGCCCCTCACTGAAAGTGTTCAGAAGAAATGTATTCGAAAGTACATGAGAATGCATTTCCTTCAGTTTATCTGGACACCACTCAAATCCTCTCAGCATTTGTTCTCATTTTAAAAAATCATCATTCCTCACCATTTGCCAAAGAGAAACATGTATTTTAAATATTATATTCCTTACTTACAATGATTTATTTAGGATGAAGTCCCTCATTAACTCTTTAGCCATCTAGCACTTTATATTTTAAACTAGAGAACTTTAACAAGAAAGGTAAAACAGTTTATTCAGCTTTTTACACAGCGGTATACAATAGCACAAAGTCGTATGCCTACTAAAATGTATTGTTCAAGACAAACGTACAAGTTGAATTTTTTATTACAATTAAAATATTTATTTGACTTGTGTAACGTATTTGGCATTAAAATGTGACTGCATTGTTTCTCTCAAGAACTGAGCAGCATATACATTGAAAGTTACTTGATTCACATCAGACCAGTCATTTTGAAATAAACAAGAGTGATTTTCTGTTACGGTCTTAATAATGGCCATGGGACACCCCTGTACAAACTGGTCCTTGGACACAGCAAATCTATTCTGTAAATCAAAGAGATTCCAGGAAGGCCCAGTGAAAATAATGAAAAATAAATTACTTATTTGGGGAATAAGATATTATCTGGCCTGAACATAGCAGGGATGGCCAGGAACTAGCCTTTCTTAGAATGGTAGGTTTTAGTATTTCTCACTAAGGTAAAACCATTTTTATTGGTCCTTCTAACCTTTTCATGAAGAAAAAAATACATTAATCACTCAGGGGCCAATTTTATGTTCCAGATAAATAAACTTAGACATTTCCTCCCACTTTGGGGAGAAAATAAGATGGGTCTCATTTTCCAGTATTAGTGGTAGCAGCTGCTTGGAAAGGAATTGTTAAAAGTGTCACTGAGGTGGAAGGAGGTTTTCCATGTCTTAAATTTAGTGGAGGAAATGAATCCTTTGATGTTCCACAATTTCAGTTAAGATAACCCTGAAATGACTATGGCACTTGAAAAAATAAGGGTTAATTTTTCACCCTTGGTGAGCTCTGGAGTTGTGTGAAGCGATGGACAGAGCAAGTGAGCTACTCCACAGAGAACATGACTTTTCTGTATCGTTTAATGTGCCTGTATCCCATCCTCCTGCATGAATGGCTTCATGATCTTGGGCTGGTATGGGTGACGAGAAGCTGTACTGCGTGTCCTGTTTATATACAAACCTGGAACGTGAACAATCCTAAACTGGGCAGCTGTAAATTAGTGTTATCAGTGGTGTGCCAGGGGAAGTTATTTACCTGACAAAAACCTGCACAATGCAGAAATACAAAGGATTTAGTGGTTTTTACCTCCATTCGTATCTGTTACCTATTAGCTTAATGGAAGCAGCAGGCAACCTATTGTCAGGGTATGAGCTTTCAGCTGTAGCAGTTTAGGAACTTCCATGGCCATATTCCAGGCTGAAACCTCACCCTTGTTTTCCAGTTATTTGTTCCCTGCTGCTATTCTCTTAATTGAAGATGGAAGTAGATATAAACTTCCTCTCTTTGGAGTGTTGATTCCGTAGAATTTAGGCAAACAGATGCTCTGTGTAAAATGGAGGTGACTGAAGTGAGTGGTGTATGGTTAGTGTACATTGGCTTTGCATGGGCATTGCATAGGCTTCGGTGACTTCCTGGCCTATGTGGTTGACATTGATTTAAGTGCCCTCAGGGCCAGATCCTGTAGTGTGTGCTTAGCACACAGATGTGTTGCACTGACTTCCACAGAAGTAGAGGAACTGAACACATCACTGGATGCATTCATGTTTGTGCTTGGCAAGAAGGGACTCCCAAGTATTTAAAGCTAGCATAAGTGATAATGCACTATTACATTATCATGTGAGATGGCTGAATGTGATACCACATACACTGGCCAAATTAATCTCCTAAAGCTCAGATTCCGTGAGGATTAGTGTAGAGAAGCCCAAAAACCCCCACTGGATATGGCATGGTACCCCTGTAAACTCAGTGGAGCACTACTTGAATAAAGAAGTTCCAGTCATACTGAGCAGGAGTAAACTGAGAGTGTCCAGAAAATGTAGGGGATATAAGTGTGTTTAGACGCCAAATATCAACATGTAGAAATTTCAGCCTCAGGAAGTTTTAATGGAAGAAAGTAGCTCAATCACTCAGTATATTTTGCAACTTTAGCTGAAAGTTTAACATCACAAAATGACATATTGCTATGCAGCTTTAAGAATCACACAAATGTATTCAGTCACTTCCCCTGCTTTTCAAATCTCCTGTTTGCAGTTTCCAGTTTTCAAATGGATGACACAACCGATGCATAGCTTAATGTTCATTCTCATGAGTCATAATTAATAAATAATTGTATCACATACATAGAATTTTACAGGTACTCTTAAAATGGTTTTACAGTTCTATTAAATATATAGATAAAATAATCACTGCTATATAAAAAATCATTTTAAAACAGCTGAACTCTCAAGCTTTGCATAAAATTCTGTAGACACATTCATTACAATCTAGAAACTCAATAAAAATACATTTTAGAGCTCAATCTCTCAAAAATATTCATGGCGTTGAAAATTGATTGTCATTTTTTACTGTAGTCTGTGCTTGCCCTGCCTTTGCACTGATAATTTCCTACAATTTGGCAAAAGCTATATTCTAGTCAGTTTGTAGATTATGTGACTGTTTAACTCATTTCCTCAACTCTAAGTCATCTGTCCCATAAATGTTTAGTGGGGTTCTGTCTTTAACAGTGTATCTTTCCTTGCACTTTCTATAAAATCACAATGAAACACTTCACAGTTAAGTTATATGACTACAATGACATTGAACCATCCTATTACAGTTGCCACTCAGTCTTTAATGCTTCTGTGAACACCAAACATCCTTTATCCAGTGATCCTCAAGGCACTTCCTGATGCTTACACTTCACAATGCTCTGCTACCCACATTTGCTCAAAACCAGTAGGTTTTAGAAAGAGTCTTAACAGATCAGTACCCCTGTGTATCTGAATTCAGCGGCTAAATCAATATATCAAATGTGGTCAGTTCAAGCTTAGCATTTTTCAAAAACCCAGGAAGAATTCAGGAAAAACTTCCTGTATTCAGACAGTGCACATATCTGTTGGAAAATGGGTAGACAATAGATTGCCCACCAGGCTTTAAACCCTCCGCTACTGCCAGCCAGTCCCCTGGGCAGCAAGTTACCAACAGGCTTTACCATAGTGAATGTTTCATAATCAGGCTTTTAGGAAGTAGCTGAGAGTAGGCCACAAACCCCAAAACCAAGCAGTGTTTCGAGAACAGGGCACTTGCATTAAGGGATTTGGTCTTGCACTGTGGAAGAAGAGATGCTGCCTCACGAGTCAGTTTAACTGGAGGAAGCTGCTGCTTATGCAGATGTCACTTTTTATAGTTCCAGGTAAAGGCAAAACTCTTCAAGAGTTCAGTCTTTTTTTTAAGCACAGTTGACAACACCAGTATAATCATTTTTAGTGCTTCACCCTGGATCTTCTCACACATGGAATGGCTGGGTAAGGTACACTGCTTCTGTTATAGCACACCCACAACAAAACAAACCCAAAAAATGGAAAGCAATGTAATACCAAGTATCATGGAATGACCTAGTATTTTTTTTCATCTATTTTGGATGGAAGAAGCAATCTCTGTCTCTCAATGAGATAGGCTGGAAAGTGTACATCAATTGAAACACTGGTTGAGATGACCAATACAATTGCTGGATGCTGTTTGACATTTAAACTTCTCATTTCAATGCTGCAGTCACTGTTCATCAGTGGGAGGTACCAAAGAAAACCTTGGGTTTTCTCTTTCTTGGACAAAAATACTGTGTAATGACATTTCTGGCATCAGTACATTCCCATTCACCTTTCCATTCTTCATGGATGTCAGTTGTTTAGATAAGACATCCAAAGAGCTCCTCATCCTGATTAATTTTCTTAGGAGGATGGAAAGAAGACAGAAGGGAGCATACTTCACTTGATTGAACTTTGATAGCTGTATAGCCCTATAAAGAGACTGTAATCCAACTCCAAATAGCCTCTGCTGAAGATTAATAAATGGAAGAACCAGTGTAAAGATACAAAGGGTCAGAAAAAGTTATCATAAACCAAAGAAGCCTATGAAGAGTGGAACATAATGAAAAGCTGTCAACAGTTTTGCTCCAAACTAGTGTAGAACACTGCTGCTTGCTGCTATTAAATAGATGCCATACCCCAGCCTGGTAGTCCCTGGTTTTCAGGATAAGCGTAAAACGTTTCTTGTACTAAGCTTTATGCTTTCTGAGGAGAAAGCACTAACCCTTCAACTTTCTATTTTAGCCTACTTCCAGAAAGCACCTTCAAAAATTCTAATATAGGTTTTCTTTTGGAACGAAGTATCACCGTCTTCCACAACAAGCACAAACAGGTTCATGGATCACAAAATCAGATGACTCAAAATGTTGATTGTTTTCATGAACAAGATGAAAGAAATGTTTTTTTTTTTACTTATGATGATTTAAACCAAATTAAGTTGGGACATTTGGATCTCTTCTCCTCCCAAGAACAATGGATCTTATTTCTAGGTTCATGGGGTAAATCCAGCTCTTGTCAACAGTGACAGGACAGAATAGGAAAGATTTCAGCTTTGTTGAAAGGTGTTCAGAATTTTATCTCCAATGTTTAAGATCTCCTGTCATTCCTTACTTCTACTGAATTCTAACTGCAGCTCAGGAGAAAAATCCCAGGGGAACAAAAAGCTTATGAAGAAGAATGAAGTGTGATGGATGGTTAGGATTACCCCAGCAGATAACGTGACTACAGACAGGTTTTAAATACCTGCAAATAAATTGCTATATATTCTGATGTATCTTGATCCCACGTACTATTAGTTCATCTGAAAACTTAGCCAGGGTAGGATACACCTTATGCTACATAAAATATGTAAAACTTATAGCCATGTGATTTAATTTTCACTCAGTGTAAAATTATGAAACCCTTCATTTTAGGAAGCATGTCGCAGTCAACCTTCTGAATTTTCAGGTGGAAGCAGCAATGTGATTTAGTCTCATAAAGCATACCGTGAAACTAAAAATGTGCCAATGAGAAGTAGTGACTTCACTAAAAGTCACATGAAGAAAAGATACTGCTATTAAATTGAAGACTTCTCTTTTGTCCTATAAAGCATGGATTACACCTTCTCTGGCAAAAATCCTCTACCAAATATCCTAAAGGGATCATTGATGTGGACAAAAATTACAAGAGGCAGTAGCTCAGCTGTGCCCATGGAGAAGCCACAGGAGTCTCTTCAGTTGCATTAGGAAGTCAATACTGGTTGTCAGCATTTCTCTGTATTTAGTTTTACATCTGTCATTTTTTTCTCAATTGATTTAGACACTTAAAAGATATTTCTAATTCTTTTACCATGCCCTGGTGCCTTAAGAGTAGCCTCAGCAAAGAAGGTACCTATTATTTTTTGTATCTGCAAAAGAGAGAAATCATTATGTGATCTGTAAGTAAAAGCAGCAGAGAAATTAAAGCAGAAGCAGACTCAGAAGCATTGAGTTACTTTTAAAAAACTTTAGTTTCTGGCCTGAGATTTCCCATATAAACTCTCCTAAAAAGCAGCTAGCATGTATGTTCTTCACACTTCTCCATATCCAATATATTCCTGCAAATCAAACATACCAAAAGATGCAGGATAAAAATGACTTTAAATCCTAAAAAATCAAACTTCTCTACCCCAAAACCCTCAACCTGATTTTGTTGCTCCACTGGATTTGCTACTGGAACTATAATTAATTCCTGATGTGTTTTTCACTACCTGTAGCTCTGCTCTGCCTCCAACTCTTTCAAATAATTCCATGGAAAATGTGAAGAAGCATTTCTAGCCTTCTCCTTGCAGGTGGTCAGATCCAGAGGTAACTCAACACCATCCCTCTTCCACAGCTATTAGGCCCTACATAAGAAAATGAAGCCAGAAGAATAATTTTTGAAGACTAGAGCTCTGAATTGTTCATACTTCTACTGATAATTATCTGGTTTTATTTAGCATCTTATAAAGCAAGGCACAAATGTACAAAATTGCATCTACTAAATCAGGTAATTTTTATATATATTTACACAATTACCATAATATAAAATGTGCTTTGACACTGTCATAGCACAACAGTAGCGGAATTGAGGACAACCTGATAATAAACACAAATACCAGGTCCTGGATTTCTCTTTGTGCTTCACCTGAAGGAACATATTCATATGCAGATACACAAAGCAATCCAGCCACCATCCTTTATTTTCCACACCTCACACAGATCAAACTTTGTTGCTAAGAAGCTGTGGAAGGAGTAAAAGGCAGTAGACCAGCACCCAGAAGAAAATGACGAAGTAGAATAGCTCTGGCTGCTCAAAAATCGTAATCTCATGAGTTGGTGCTGGAGTCTCGCTTGCTTCCAAGTCCTTTTTCTTCCTGAAAACAGGAGAGAATTCAGTAAGAGGCAAGGAAAAGAAGAAAAAGCCTTCAGTGTTAATAATTACTGTGAATATCAGACGGTGAACTAAAAGACAACAGTTTAATGAACCTTTTCAGTCTAGTCAGTTGGAGGGCCCCAGCTGGATGAGGAGGGCCACACTGGGTGTTAGCAGTGTGTTCCTTCCAGAGTCAAGATATGTAAGAATCCATCTTCTGAAAACTCCAGACAAATTCTCAGGTAGTTTAAGTACATGCCATTACAGCACAGCCCTCTGATGTAAGATTTCCACCAGTCAAAAAGATGCCCTTTTATTTTCAGAACAGTAAACATAGCACTGGCCAACACATCACACTTCCACAGTTTTGCTTATACATAATGGATCTGATTTGATATACTTTCACTTTTAATGGATCTGATTTGATATACTTTCCCCAAATCATCTACTTTCAGAGCTCCTCATGCTAGGCACTAGAATATTAAACAGAAAAAGCCCAAGACTTCCAACCAAGAAACCAACTAGTAGTTGGGGATTTGCAGGACAACTCCAAAATTTCAACTTTCCAAATTTCCAGCTGTGGTTCATAAGGGCAAAGCCCAGTGGATTCTGCCAGCATCACTGAGCTCTCACAAAGACAAGGAGAGGTCTTATTTAAAAAGGCACCAGATGGTACAATCACTTTATAGTTTTCTAGTACTGTAAGAAAAACACTCTGGTAAACTGTTTTTAATCTACTTTTGGAGAAAAATTGTGTTTTTCTGGCTTGGGGCATCCTACTGGATATATACATGAGTATTAAACCAGCAAATTGTACAATTGGTACAACTGTAACAGCTATTTGTGTATTTTTTTTAACAGAAGCATAAGTGAGACCAGGCCATTGGATCCTGATAATATTTTGTATGTTTTCTGCGTCTGAATATAACAACCACTTTACCTAGAAGTTCTGAGAGGTACTATTCAGTATCAGCTAAGAGGCAAAACCTAAAGTGATCCTTGTTTCTTACAGATATTTAGATCCTAATACCAAAGGGATGCACGCTCTGTGTTCATGACGCGTCACCCTAAGTCTAAACTAAACACACATACAAATTATCAAAAACTCATAGATGCTCCAGCAGAGGCCAGACCTCCACTGAAGTAATTGACTTTGCCTGGCACTGATCTCACTAAACATTGTTTTGACAGTCTTCCAAACCTGGAAGGAGTCATCGCTGCCAGAGGGCCTAACATCTGAAGTTCTCCCACTCTTTTCTTAGCCTGACATATCCACCACGTGGGGAAAACGCTCAGAATCTTGCTTAGACAGCTATATCTTTCAGGTCAAGAAAAAGCAGTTTAGTCAAGGGACAAATTGAGCAATAAGGAAATTTTGTATCTTACACCTATGGGAAATGTGGACTCTGAGCCATTACAGAAGACAGTTGCTTCCATTTTAAGTAAGTAATTTCCAGCTCCCTTTGTACCACTGCTAGTAGTACCTAGGAGTTATGGATTCCTTGCAAAACTCTGTCTGAATAAGAACCACTCACCCAATGATTAATGGATTTTCACCCATATCTGTCATCTTCTGCTCGTTTACACCACAGGTTTCCTTAAACAAACCAGGAATAGATTAGATAACAGAAATAAAATTGAGCATCTCACAAAGGTGATAACTGTGTATTTTATGCAAATTGTATCTAATGTTTGCTCAAATAAAATGAAAGTGTGCTTATAAACATATTCCCTGTCAGAACATCCAGCACTGCAGTGTGGTGCACACACAGAAAAGGAAAAAAGTTGTGAAATAAGATTTTTTTGCTTTCAACTGCTTTCATCAGTTGAATAAAGCTCCCCTCATTCACATGTATTTCTACTAGCTCTGACAGCATTGCAAAACTAAAGCACCTGTGTGAAACCTCCCTTTCATTGAACAGTGGTGGCAGCATTTTTTTTAAAACTCTAAGATGGTCAGAATTTTATTTTTGTGTTGAAAAAAAAGCCATATTCCTACCCTTGCTCAGCGTGCCCAGATTGCTGATGCGGTCTCTTCCTTCTGACTTTAAAAATAAAAATCCAGACCTCAGCTGTATATTGTACTCTCAAGAAGCCGGTATGAATCACATCTGTCATTAGGGGCGCAGTTTCATGTTACATCTAAAATTCTTTTAGGGTTAGCTGCTGCTACTGATAATATAATACGCTGCTACTGTGAGGAAAAGGGACGGAGTCTGATTTTTCAGAAACAGTGCTCTTCAGGAGACACCCAGCATTTCTGCAGGGTTGAGACCAGGGCACCAACATCATACAGAGAATGCAAAAACTAAAAGAAAGTGGGGCATCTTTGAACAAGCAAAATGTTGCAGCTATACAGCTATGATGAAGTAAGATTTAAAGTTACAATAGATTTAACTGTAGTATTAGGTACTCCTTTGTGAATTTCTTCAAGGTTCAGTAAAGTTTAGTACGTATTTAGGAGAGTTCAGTAAAACTTTGCAACTATGCCTGGTTTTAGCACTAAAATTCTTAGAAGTCACAAGACTTTCATACTGTCCCAGGCCTTTTTACAGTGTGTGAACTTCTGGAGTTTAAGAGAACCAGAGAAACAGCAATAAATCAATGTCCACACTTACCTCCTCAGAAGCATTACGAGAAAACCTTTTTCGGAGATGAATGTTGGCATCACTGTCACTGCTTCTGAAATGTATGTAAAAGCAAAGTTTTTGAATTCATAAAGCTAAGTTAAAAAGAGACACTGCAAATGGACATGACAGGTTTAAGCTACACAAAACCACAAATATGCATTGTTGCATGTATTAGAATACGGACTGGAATTTATCAGTAACATGATAAAAATGGCTTTGGGAAAATCTGACCCACAATAAAAAATTCATATGATCAAAAAATAATCTTTTGTGAAAAATTGTATCTGAGAGCATTTTTGCACCTTTGACATCATTAAGTGAGAGTATACCCAAGTTTTACAGCCATTGATATAAAAAAAAATTTGGACTGACAGGGAACAGAAAGCTTGAAAGGGAGAACAGGTTTTTCGAAGCAAACTCTCAAATTCATTAGAGTGCTCCAGTGATAAGCATCAACAAATTACGGTTCATGTCCCACTTAAAGAGATTACCTAAGAATAAATTAGAACATAAGAAAAAACAGAAGTGAATGGAGCAAAATTAGCTGAGTGTCTCTGCACTAGGCCTGGCTGGGCTGCAGTTAAATTTTCCTAGAGCAGCCTCTCTAGTGCTGTGCTTTGTACTTGAACCTAGAACGGTGCTGGTCCCACCCCAGAGGGCTGGGGCTGGGCAAGAGGCTGGGAGAGGACACAGCCAGGAGAGCTGACCCAAACTGACCGAAGGGCAGTGACACACACACTTGTTTTTATATCTGTCTTCTGAAGCAACCACTACACCCTGCTTCCCAGGAAGTGGCTGGACATTGCCCTGATGATGGGAAGCAGAGAATAAATAAAATTTTTTGGGGTCTTTTTCTAATTTGCTTCCACACATGGCCTTTGCCTTTTAATTAAAATGCCTTTACCTCAACCCATGAGTTCTTCATCTTATTTTCTCTCCAACACCTCATTTACTTGTTTGTAACCAGAAAAAACATCCAAAAAGTATCTACTGGAAGCAATCAGTGTCATGCTTCCACATAGTGTCACAATGCACATGGACTGTTTCATCAACATTACAAAATACTCTCTCTGTTGAAAAAGCAGTTATAACACTTCCATGCTCAAAATGCACTGGGCTTCCACTTGGGTTTTGAGTGGCAAAGTTTGTAGCACAGTCAAATCAAGTCCCACTAAATCACTCAACATGTTTAAGAGAAACACAAGAAGAAGCCAATGAATCCCAATACTTCTTCCTAAAACAAGACTACAAGAAACATCCAATGGACAGGGCACATTTCAAAAGACCTGTTAGGTGTATTTAAGACAAAGTTACGTGAAATACCTGGTAAATTCCTGGAATTCAGCATTTTCTTCCAGGTTATCTTGTGATAGAGTAGTAGTGGTAGCTTCTGAGATCTGCAAATCTTCCTCAATCATATTTTTCCCTTCCTCCTCCCTATTACTATTTTCTTCTTGTGTCTTTATGGCTATTGATAAATCCTCTAGATGTTCTACTATGGCCTGTTGAAATTAAGAAATGTTTTGCATTAGACAACAAGACTGATTCTTCACCCTTCCAGATATCTTAGTGGTGCAGCCTACTCAGACACTCAATTGCAGATAGTATGAGACTGAAAGTCTCACTGAAGAGAATAAAAAAGCAATGATTCTCTTGAAAATCTTTTGGGATACACTGAGCTATAAAGTATCATCAGTCCGATATACATACATACGCACATACATACATAGAGTTGGAAAGTCAGATCTTTGTATTAAAAAGTCATGACATGACATGGCTCTTTGAGGCAATTCACTAGACTTTTTAAAATCTACCCCCAATTAGTCCTTGACATTGACAGCAAACTGCCTTCAGTACTGTAATTAGGGTCAGGACCAAAACATGTTCAAGCAACGTGTCTAAGCAACATGTAAAGCAGCATTAAATGGACACTCATTACTGAAAAACAGTGTCAAAAATTACTGCGCTGGAAAACATGTAAGGCACTTCAAAACTGGTGTCTGCAAGAGGAGATTCAGGAGCAAACTGCCTAAATCAAATATCCTCAAAGTGCCCACTTCTTTCTCCTCCTCCAGTGCAGACAAGCCTTCATTTTACCCACGTAACGTATCCTACTCAAATTGCTTTTATAAGTTTTTGTAGGAAAACTTGGTTGGATTGAGACAAAAATTATCGTTGCCTGTATCCTTTCCTTAGGAAGCAATACTAATTTCTGTTCATCTCATTATGGATTATTAAAAATACTGTCTCTGGTAATCTTTTATGCCTAGGGATTATACAGAAACCTCAAACTATTTCAAAACATAATAAAATTTCACATTTTTTCCATGCTATTAGCTAATCTTTTATGCTTAGGGATTGCAGAAGCCTCAAATTATTTTAAAACATAATATAAATTCACATTTTTCAGTGCCATTAGTATTAGGGTTTATTTTCTCTTTTAATGTCAGATCTTCTCAGGGATTTGCAATTCCATTCATTCCAGTAGGGGGCTGTGGCAAACAGTGTAATGGAACAGGAAACCAAGTACCTTTTAAGTATTTCTCCCAAACACTGCAAAATGAAAGCAAATAAAAACCACTGGGATCTGATGCTAAACCCACATATGTACAAAAAGAAATGCTGGTAATAAAATGAAATAAAATGAAATAAAATGAAATGAAATGAAATAAAATAAAATAAAATAAAATAAAATAAAATAAAATAAAATAAAATACCTCAGGATCTTGTGGAATGGTGGACTCTTGATGGTTGGTGGCCTTATTGCCATCTTCTTCTATTTCTAACTCTTCTACTAGTAATGGCACTTCTTTTTCATCAGAAGAATTCACGTGACTGCTTGTTTTTGTAGTTTCCTCCTCGCTGTTCTCAGTATCTGTTTCTGATGGAGGGGTACCTAGCTTATTCTCCAAGTCTGGCTCTGGAGCATCTTCCTTGTAGTCCTGTTCTGCTAAGTTCTCGTCATGTAAAACATCTGTTACAGTTTCAGAAGCAGCTTTTTCATTTCCTGTATCATAACCTTCAATACAAGGCTCGAGGTAAGCATTCAGAACTGCTGATATGGGAACATTATAATGTGGATAATAAAAGAGATCATGGGGTATCACAGATACTTTCGAAGAACTGGGTAGCGCTTCAGCTGCAGACTCAACTTCATCACAGCTGTCCAGGTCCTCTGGAGTTTTAGGTACATCTGAGAGAGAGTCATCAGATGTTTCATGCTGTGTAGATAGTTCTTGGCTTTTGAGATTAGAACCATTCAGTGAACAAGGGTTTGTTTCTATTGTCTCAAGGCCAGGTGATTCCTTTGTATGTTCATCTTGTGGAAGTGTCTGTATTTCCTCATCTAGAAGATGGAGAACATACTTCTGCGTATCTTCTTGTTTTGAGGTATCTTCTGGTAAAAGAATTGAAGACTGGGGTTTGCTCTCTTCTACTTTATTAATAGAATCATCTGTAAGTATACCTGAAGTCCAGGATAATGGACTCAAAGAAGAAGTATTGGCTGAAAGGCTCTTGGTTTCATTGTCATATTCAGTAGGGGTTTCCTTAGTTAATTCTTCAGAGTATTCTTCAAAAGAGTCAACAGAATTTTTCTGATCTGTCAGAACAGCTGGAGAAAGGTCATCATTCTGTTTCAGTGCATCATCAGTGATGCTCCCTTCACCTGGCATGAATTTATCATTTGGAACCTCCCAAGAGCAATTGGATTCAAAACTGACAGATCCTGTAATTTTCAGTGAGGTAGGCCTTTGAGGCTCCTCTTCAGACATTCCCTGTAAATCGCCTACCACTTGGCTCAGTTTCCCGTTGCAATTTTCAGCAGTGGTTTCTGATGGGATTCTCTCAGGGATATCATGAATATGGACCTTTGGAGGAGCTGGATGACTCCTCTCATGATTAACAGTATACATGTTTTCTTCACTTTCACTTAGAATCAAGATTTTGCCTTCCTTTTCTGACGGTGTGTCTTTGATGTGGACATATGTGGACTCAATTGGAAGCTCCTTGTCAGGATCTGTAAAGTCTTCCTGTAAGCGATGACAGCATTAGAATACAAATCCTAGCTCAGATACCATTTTACATTTCCCAAACACAATGGAAAGAATAAATACCTAGTCTTTCACTCCATTACCTTGCGAATGGCCAATTAATGAGTCACTTATTTTGCAAGTAGGAAAACTAATTTGGCAAGTGCCTTGAACAAAGCTCAACATCAAGAAGGCACTTGTACAGGAAGATCAGAATGCAGACAAGCCTACTCGTCAGCTGTTAATGTATTCGTCTCTCCCTGTGGAGACAACTGACTTGGCTTTTTGACACAATCCCAAACCCTGGGAATAACATAAATCTAACAACTCCAATAAATCAATTGTGAAATGTATTGATATATCAGATCATTTCCATCCAACAGACTATTAAAAGAAAGGCAGTTTTTTACTTTGTCCATTAAAATGTCAACAAGTCTTTATGTCAACCAATATTACTGCTCATCTAATCTAATAATAGTAATTAGATTATTATAATGATTTTAATTCCAATTACTTTAGTAATGCCCACCAATTTTGTCAGCTACAAAATATAACCTTCAATCAAGAAATGAGAGAAAATGCCTGTTTCTCCAAAAGGCCTTTGCCAATTCTTGACACTGTCAGTCCTTGCTTAATCCTCAATTCTTTATTTTTGCATTAAAGTCCTGGTCATTTAAGCTACAGTTTATTTCATGCTTATAATGAGTGCTTTTTACTGTTGTATTGACAAGATTCAGCTTTTGTTATCTTGTGTCTCATACCTGCTAAATTCAGACTGATCATGGCCCTCAAACTTGATAAGATAGAAGTAAAAATTAAATTCAAAGTCCAATGAATCATTATAGGCAAAGGAATAAATTTCAGCCTTATTTAAAACCAATATAGCAAAGCAGTAGAGTTCTATGAAACCAGTTCTAACCTCTGATAGTTACAACTGGATGTAAATGTATAAAAGCACAATTCTACCTAAAGCATTTTAGCAATCACCAATGAAAGCCCATTTCACTGGATTTAATAAAAATGTGAAAAATTAAATCCAGGTTTGTTGTTTATTTTAAATAGCTTAGAAAGAAACCTAGAAAATAAATCTGACTTTATTACGTACACCAAAGCAAATTAAAGAAATGACATGACATAGGAGTAAACACGTACCCCTTCCAGCTCTGGGAAGTGCTCCAGAAATTGTGCCACATATGTCACAATTGACTGTTCATCAGGTGACTCCACCATGATATCTGTGGAGACAGACATGAGGAGCTTGAGCACACGCAGCTTTGAAGTGCTCTTGCAGAGGAACAGATTGTCAGACATTTATCCTGCCGTTATGGTCACAGAAATAACAGCTACGAACACTTCTTTTTTTTCTGACACATAAGAGAGATGCTCTTCACTGCTGATGGCACTTGACAGAGTTCTCAACATCCTATTCACATTAATTTTTTCCTATTTCCAAACACATACTGAACCCCGATCAGGGTCCCTTTTCATCCACTTTTATACTGCCTTTTATGCTGTTGTCACTAGACAGTTGAGTGCTTTTGAGTGACAATACAGAGGATTCTTTTTAGCAGGATGGCCCAGTCTTCTAACAGGTGATGAAAGTGCAATTGTGCTTTCAATCATGTCATCAAGGACTAACACTGGTCTAGCACAGTTCAGTAAAAAGAACTACAAGAAGTCCTTTTATACATATTTTATATACACATACACACTTAAGTTTACGTGTATAAATACGTGTGTGTGTATATGTGCACTGTAAAGGGAAAACTGGGAGATGCAAATGCATTTGAATGGGTATCTCTCCATTTGCCTGGTGTGGCAGCCTCACACACTTCATCCTGGAGTGACATTTAGTCTCTGCAGACTAGGTGTTACAGAACAGTGCTAATGCACTGAGACACCCCTCAGCACAACAATTAATGCCCTCTAGGAATGCAGATGTCAAAAAGCATCTAAGCATGAACTAGGACCAGTGTACATAGCTAAAACCACGGTAAGATCTCTGCCTCCAAGGAGCTTCCAAATATGACTGGAAGCATACAACTGCAAGCCACTGACCATTTTTATTTTTCTTATCAACAAGCTCAACACACTGATCACATCAGCAGCCTGGCCACTGGGAGGTTTTTGGTAGGTATCACTATGCAATATTCATGAATTCATTATAGTCTGCCTGTTACCCAACAAAGCTGATGTAAGTGTTTTACCTTCTGGTTCAAGGAGCCGAGGAACACCGAGTTTATTCTGTGCTATGCTGAAAGCATCCTCCAGGTTTTCTCGTGCTGGTTTCTCCAGTGCATGCTTCATGTCTACCAAAGTACAATCTATGGCTTTTATGACGGCTAAGAAAGCAAGGCCACTCCTCCAACTACTTGTAAAGTCCTGGACTGCAACGCCATACCTAAATAGAAATACATACATTTTACATGGGTGGTTTGTTAGAAAGTCCGAAGTAAAGGCATCATCATTTTCAGACTCCTGAAAGTTAAAATGTAAGGTTGCTGAGTAGCACTTGTCACATTTGAGATATTTTTGGATTTCAAAATCTAAAAATACATTCAGAAAACACATGGGTTCACAAACTGAATTGGTGTGGCTAACAGCTGACATCAACCTGCTTGTAGGAAGTAGTTAGCAAAAACAAAGCCCTTAAGAATTCAGCAACCACATTTAACATTCACAAAACCAAATGTCTCTGTGATTCCTGTTTCTGTTGCTCTCCAGCATTTTAATGCCATAGCTTGGGAAAACTTCCAAGATTTAAATATTTAAACACATAAGCATAAATGATTCACATTCCTGTGTACTTGGCCTTCTATAGCAGAAAATCTGCCAAATGCAAATGGTGTCAGCGTATGCATAAACCACAAGAGTGTTAGATGCCCAAAGTTTTGGAGGAAAAAACAGCCATCAAACTTGCAATGGAATACACCCCCAGAACAGAAAATTCTGGGATCATGGGATAACAGGATTACGATGATGCTATTGTGTTTTTAATACTGCAGTTGCAAGAACAATTTTCTGTCTTATTAGATCTTTCCAATTTGCACTCTTTGACTGAGCTGAAAAGTCTGTGGCCTTTGCTTCTCAGGTCCTCACTTTCCTTGTTACCACCTGTTAATGATGACTTCAGCATTATTTTGGACTAAAATTGTGCTTCCTCTATGGTCTGCACTGGCAGCAGTGAACTACAGATCTCAATGGGACAAGTTTATCTGCTCAACAAGCACCCTTAGCTTCACCGGAGGGATGATGTGGTCCACAGGACCAAGTATTTAAGATGCAAATTTTTGTCTTCAACACTAGACACAGAAAATTTGTGTTCAAAGGCAGATTTGGACATATGAATCAACAGACAAAAATGCCAAATATTCAGCTAACCAGCCTGTATAAGTAACTTTGACACATGCGCTCTTTAAAACTCTCTGCCAGTCACTAATTCAAATAACAATATATGTAAAATACACTCCAAGTATTTGAATGTGCATGAGACATCTTATACTACAATTTTTTAACCTGACAGTAATTCTGCCAGGATAAAGCATTACTGCACAAAATGCTTTGGTGAAAGAACCACTTTTTTCTTAAAGAGGAGAGAGATGTGTTATGCAATGGAAATGCACTCAAATGTTGCAAGTTCAAGAGAAGTGACTGAAGTTTCATCCCCTTCCCCTCTTTAATTCTGAGGAAGGAGGGACTCTAGTAGGGGCTCTGTCCTTCAAGGCACTCTGCAGCACACAGAGAAGCTTCCTCAGGGCTACTGCTTAATTTAAAAGGCTGCTGATAAAACCTTTCAGTACATTTATTTTTTCAGTTCACCCCTTGGTTATACCCAACCTTTAATTAGCAAAAGATGTCAAATAGACTGCATGAAAGCTGGGGTCTGGGGAGCAGAGAATGATCTTGTTTTAAACAGCACCAAGCAGGTTAGTGCAAGTTAACATTTAACACTCAAACCATGGAGCCAGCAGCAGCCTTCAAGGTCAGATGGCTGCTGTAAACACATGGCCATAGTGAAACACTCCGCTGCAGAGACCCTGTGCTCCCAAACTTCAAAAGCAGAAGAAGCCACAGCACATGGTAACACCCCCATGGGGCAGGACAGAAAAAAGAGACTCAGCTTCAAAAGGTCAGGTGGCAAGACACTGTTTTGTTCAAGGGTTTGTTAGCTTACTTTCTGGTTTTCCTCTGAACCCAGATTAGAAGGGCCCTGATGGCTTTCCGCTGATCCTTCACTGTAATGGACATGTTTCTCTCCACGCTGGGAGTGCTGGGGGATGTGTCTGATTCTGGACCACTGGGCCCAGAGGACAGGCTGGAGGAGGAGGAGTTCCTGTTGAGGTTGCCTGTCAGCTCCTTAATCTGTAATAAAAGGTGAAATACACAGTGTTCTGCTTTATCACTGGCTGCATCGTGTCCTTGTTTTCATGCAAACTTTAAAGAGATCAGTGCCATAACTAAATTGTAAGTGATAATTATAAACCTGTTCATTTTAACTCTCAACTTGTATTTTACAAGCATGACAGCCAGCAGCAGCCCAGGCAACAGAAAGGGCAAGCAACCAGTTTGGGCCAAACTGCGCAAATTAAACAAAAAGCAAAGAAACATGTCCTTGAAAGAAAAATTAGTTTAACTGAAATTGTCCTCTTCACAGAAGTTGCTTGAGTGAAATGTTTTTAGTCAATAAATTGTGACCTGCAGCAGCACTCCTGTCCTTCATCAGCACTGACAATTGCGACTCTGCTGCTTTTGGGTCCCCCCCGCCCTCTGCTGCCAGGGTGACAGGTCCTGGTCACACCATCTTTACCTGTGAGTCTGCCTGGCCAAACTGGTTCTGTGCAGCACTGTTCAGCCTGAGGAGCTCAGCCAGGGAGAGAAGCCCCAGTGCAACTTTGAGATCTTTTTTTTAACCTTATAGCCATTTTTAAAATCAGACCAAGAGAATGAAAGGGCCTCACAGTCTTACGGGAGTTGCAGAACCCTCCCTCCATCTCTCTCTGTCCATTAGAATTTGGGATTGTCTAGAAGGTAATTTTCAAACTATGTGTAGGTTAGGGAGCAGTTTTAATCTAAGCCTGGGGATAAATCAACTTTCAGGCTCAAATACCTTTTATCAGTTCCAGGTCCTTTGAGATCTTTCATATGACCATGTATATCAGTTGCAAATTTTTGCCATGTTGAGTAAGTCTCCAGAGAACAGTGATTCTAAATGGAATTTCCCACCACATTGGACCAAATCCAGAAAAGGTAATTGAAAATAAACTGTGACCTGGAACCAAACCCAGGACATTGGTTCAGATCCAGGGAATCTGGAACAGAACCCCGAGAAGGCACAGGAAAGAAGGGAAAGTAGTAATCTGAAGCTCTAATTCAGGTCCAAGTTAAATGAGGGCTTAAATTGTCTCCAATTTACATCAAAATAGGTCCAATGAAGTAAAATGAAAGCAGCTGCAAGTATAAAATTAGTGTATATTAGGAGGGAAAAGCTCAGGTTTAGCATGATTAATTATGTTCTTTAGGATTAAAAATCAATTTAAAAATCACTATTCAGCTGGAATAGATGGATACCATGAATTCCGATTACTTATGGTTAAAGTAGTCAAGTTTTATTACCTGAAAAAACAAGATTATATTCCATATTAGTCCAAGTACCAGAGAGGAATTTCCATCTGCTATTTCTGCTGCATCGATGCTAACAAGCTTTACCTGTAGAAGAGATCATAAATTCAGAGCCAAATTCAAAGCAGCAAGGTATATACAAAAAATGCACTGAGACTACTGGATATGTCCACTCCTGCCACTGACAGGCCAGCAAAAAAGCAATACTGAAATCTTGTATTAATGAAAATTTGCCCTGATCACAATCACCCTTCTCCTGGAACTCCTATCTGAAACCCCCAGCATAGTCTGCAGAACAGAAGTGGACTCAGTTCTGCATTTTTGGGACTACAAATGCATTTCCTCCATACGAAAATGGAAGAAGATGGGGCCCCCTCCAGTGGACCCCACTCATAAAAAGTAGAGAGTCATTTCTCATACAAAAATATAAAATCCTAGTATCATTTCTCATACAAAAATATAAAATCCTAGTAAGATCTGCTTACTTCTCTTTTTCTATGCATCTCCTTTCTCCTTCCTTATCCCACCTTACACAGCTTGTCACAGAGTTCTGATTAAATCAGTTAGCAACTGATAGGGTTGCCTAATCCAAGCAAACTCTAGACTTTCCCACACTGAGGTTTTTTCCAGCTGATAACACCAGGATGTTATTCTCTTAGACAACACAGACTTGGTTTTGGCAAAGGTCACGGAGGAGGGAGGAAACAAGGAAGCTGTCAGTACTGTACATGGCACCCAGACCGAGTTAAAGCCCAGCAGCCCATTTATCACTGAGAAGTCCCGGACACGGTGAATCACTCAGCAGGGCTCTACCCTGCTGCCCCAGTCCCACAGGAGCGGACACTGTCGGGTTCCACCCATTGTGGTTTAATATCTAACCCTGAAGCTCTTGGCAGCCAAGGCATTTTGCCAACACTTTCATCACCACCCTTCACTAACCGGTTTGGTTAAGCTGAAAAAAGGAAAGCAAAATAACTTTTTATCTAGTGGTTTGCACAACATTTTCAGTCTTAGCAAGAAGACACCTCTAGCTGTCATGTTTCAAGGATCAGATTTCTTGCTAGCTCCAACGTATTTGGCATGGGAAAACCTTTAAGACTTAGTACATTTGAATAGCAGTTTCTCCAAAATGGGGAGCAAGTCGTGTTTATCATTACACTGCTCAGTGTGAGCTCTGTCCTCTTACTGCTGCTTATGTTTGTCACCTAGCCCAGCAGAGATACTCAGCTAGAAGATACTTGCTGCTTACTCTTAAGGGAACAGGAAATCCATAGGAAAGTAGTTTTTAGCACTACTAATTAAACAGCCACCTGCATTCAAGCTTTCTCCTGCCTGGCCTTGCTGATTGAGGACCTAGTGAGGTCCTGGCAACCAGATATGCTTCAGCTGCAGCTCTGCCAAGTGCTGGTACCAACAGAGAGAAATAATCTCATCTGCCAGTGGGCCTTAGCTGGATTTGGGTAAAAAGCATCAACTGGGAAACTGTTAAGAAATATGTGAATATGTGAAATATTTCTTAGCAGTTCTACAGCAGGACATGTAGACGTACACATTTAGGGCCAGATCAGCCCCTACTGATGGAGTTTCCATAGGGAGGCTGGAACACCTGGAAGTTAGTGGACAACTTCTTGACCTTTCACATCCTCTCCTGGAGAAAAACGCAAAGGATGTTAAACCTCCCACATCTACAAAGTCATAAGAGATGTCCTAAGACCTCACATCATGCTCAATCCTGTACTGGGGTTTGCAGCAACTCTCCTGCATGACAAGCACTACTGCTGGAGCAGGAGCTAAGCTCAGTACAGGGAAGCAGCAAAGTGACACTAGTTGCTGTTAGAGCATCCCATACAAGGCAGGGTTTTGCACACACTAATCCCTCCTCACCCATAAAGTTTAACCTTACTGAAGTCCTTTAGAGGAAATAGCCCAATATTTGTTTTCTCTTTCTGGAAGTTCTAGATATACCATGTATATGATTTGTTACATGGCTGGGGCTTCTCTTGACCCCATCACTCTCAACATTTTTTAAAATCAGGGAGTTTTCAACACACACGCCACTTCCACAGGGCTTTGGAATAAACCCATCACAGGAGAAATAAAAAAATGAATGAATCATTTCCAGCTACAGGGTCTGATCACACTTGGTCACTTATAACTGTAGGAAGTGATGCTGTGGTAGTACAACACTGGCTAAGAGGGAAGTTATATCCATGTAAGGCTTTGATTCCTGGAATTGTGCATTTATATCATGTTCCCAGATTTCACTTTCTCTTGCCTTTGACTCATGATCAGCTGCTGCAGTAATCAGTTTACCAGATAAATACATGATTTCTAATAGTGAAAGTATTTCTGAGAAAAGAAAGTCATCTACCATCAGTGTAACTGAAGTAATGCCACTAAGACCCAGATCATAAAAATTACTTGCATTTCTTTTTATTTTCTTTTAATATTGGGTTCCTGATCCTTTAATCCCATTGAACTTTAACATATAAAATGAGCAAATAATCCTTGCTTTAGACTCCATAGGTGTTCTTGTTGTGCATTTTTATGTGGCTTGACAGCCTCGCTGCTAAGGTAAGTCACAGCCTCTTTAAGCAGTACACTCCTCTTACATACATGCAGCACATCAGATTAGCAACAATTACAACTTGCAGCATACATCAAGAGAAAATATTAAGACCAGTCTTTGAAAATACTCACATTACTGTCCTCCAAGAATTTAAGTGCTTTGGCTATGTTGTTCAAGCGAAAAATGCGATGGGTTGAAGATTTGTATTCGTGCATCTAGATAAAAGAAGTGCCACACTGTTTTTAAAACTGGTGGAATCATTCACCACATCATACAAAGCTTAAAACACTACAAACATTGAGGCAAAATAAAGCTAAGGAAATCTATAAAAATTATTGCCATCTTTTGTGAACAGTAAAATGCTTCAACTACACGGTTGTAGCAAAACAGGGTTAGCAACCAGCTTTCCTGCTCTCCAGATGTTATCACTCTCTTGGACCTCTTGGACCTGCCACATTGATTATTTATGTAATCACTCCCCAACCATGTTCAGTCACAGGATCAGATTTGCCTGAAAATTCATAATAATAGATTTTCTTTCGTCTTGAATTATATGAAATTATCCTAATTAGGAAGCATGAGCAATTTTAATAGCAGGCACAGGCAGGTGGGAGGCAAAAACCTTCACTTTGGCAGAAATGAAAGATTTTCCATGCAATTCCACTCCCTGCAATTCCACTTTGGCACACTGTTTTTATCCCATGTGTGCAGAAACAACTAACAAGAAATTCGGCCAGCTGACCTTACCCCCTTCCCTGCCCTCCTCCCTGACCTCCCAGGGCATAGCCTAGGGTTTACCACGATCTATCTCCCCCTTCAATTCCTTTCAAGCCTGGCCCTCAATGCAGTCTGTGTGAATGCAGATAGAGACACTGCTGCTTCTGCTGCAGCTCTGCCAAACTTCAAGAATATTAAAAAATACAATACTGTCGACTCTGAATGTGTGAGCACACATTCAGGGGCCATTCCTGCTGCAGGGTATGCAGGTGGTCAGTCACTACAGAGCATCACCAGGTGCATCTGCAGTGGTGAGACAGCTGCTCCTCTTACCCAAGTGTGATAGCCACACACGGGAGAGTTCTTGATGACAAGATTGATGGAGAAAGAAAACATTAAAGTCAACTGTAACTGGGCATTTATATTCATATTTATATTTGGGTGTTCCATTTCTGGTACGTGGAACTTTACACAGCTGTTACAAAGAAAGAAGGAGAGAAGAAGTTTCTGATTAGTAAAGCTTTGCCCTGCTGATTTAGACTATCATATTCGTAAGACTAATGAAACCTGAGCCAGGATACCAGAATTAAACTCAGACCTACAGTAGGCATCAGAAGACCTATTTAGTATCATAATGATCTTAGACAAAATGGAAACAGAACTTATGGATTAAAAAAATGATACAGCAAATATGTGTTTTCTTGGTAATGTGACTTGGGTAATCTCCAAATGGAATGTGTGAGCATTAAAGTATTAAAGCCTTAAAAACCCTGAGGGGTAGGAACATTAACACTGATCACACACCATTTACACCTCATTGTTATATATTTCCTTGAAATCTACATTACAGCTCAGGCCACAGGCCTGTAAGGAAATTACAACTAAGTTGTTGAAATTCTTACTACTTTATGCAAGACACAGGCCCAAATTCACCCTTTTTCCTTGGATGTCCAGGGACTGTTGCTTGTAACATACCGAGCTCCTACGTATGGAGGTTTCTCCCTCTCTGTACATACCAGCTTTTGTCCTGACAGGACTTCCAGGAGCGCCATCAAGATTTTGCCATCTTGTATATCAATAAACAAGTCTTTCACTTTCAAAGGAGGCTTGCACTGTGAAGAAAAGAAACCAGGTAGTTTTTAAAGCAGTACCGTTTGATAAATCACCATGATTTCAGAGAGACCGAAGGAGAATTTTACAAGACAGAGATACAAGAAGTAAATCATAGCCCGCAGTAAGAAAGAGCTGACTATTCTTCTCATCTGTGGCAGTTCTGTCCTATGAATTTTGGAGATAAAACTGAAGT
This sequence comes from Rhagologus leucostigma, assembly GCA_013397725.1. Lineage (NCBI taxonomy): Eukaryota > Metazoa > Chordata > Aves > Passeriformes > Rhagologus > Rhagologus leucostigma. Next base: position 1,052,367 of record VZTD01001031.1, read on the forward strand.
CAGACAAGGACTAATTCCAGATTTCCCATAACAGAATCTAACCCTAAATATTCTGCCTAAGAAATAACCACCCAAGGGTTGGGTGCTGATCCCTCAGACTAAGACATGTCCAGCAGAAGCAAATACCACTTTATGCAGAAATTGCCCCAGTCCAGCCAGCCACAATGTCCCTTCTCATGTGAAAGGCTTCTGGTGGTTCCATTCTGTCTCTCAGTATTTTCTAAGTACTTTAAAAAGCAACTTCTTGTATTGTGTCTCTCTTTTCTCAGCAAGCTCCTCCAAAGGGAACCATCTCCTCACTTCACTGTGGTGTTGGTACATATGTGTACTTCAAGCACACAGTCAAGTCAGTTCAGCCCTTAGGGGTATTCCCAGCTGCAGCAATTACACTCTGCTCAGGTGTCACTCACTCACGTGCCCCTAAAGAGCCCAATCTTTTCATCTTTGGTTGGGCAACACACTTCTGTTTGATTCAGCACTGCTCCTGGCAAACTGGGACCACACATTTTCATTACTAGTCTTTAAGATGTCCCATCTAAAAGATGACTCAAGTGGGATCACACCAAAAGTTTCCTGAAGAAGAACAAGAAGACTTCATTGCTGCCTCTGAAAAAAAGAAGGCACTCCGCAAGAAGTGCTTCTTTGAGGATAAAGGCAGAAGCCACCTTTCTCAGTGAGTGTCCTCAGGGAATCACCTGTAATTAGAGACAGCTCTGGTGAAGCTCTCATTGTTTACATGGTTATGTTTATTATGCTGCTTCCAGGAAAAAACATTAATATAGCAGAAGGCTTTTGGCCTTTCTCTGAAAAAGCATTTTTATTTGTTGAATCAGAGAGCAAAAAAATTTGTATGCACTCCAGAGAAAGCTGACCTGCCCACAAAGGTTCTAAGACTTCATATGCCTGACTCAGCAGAATTAACAGCACCCTACAGCCTCTTTCATGATATAATTCCTTCTGTAAATCAAAGACCTTCTTTACAGTCACATTTTTGACAACCCTTCCTGACAAGTTCCAAAACTGCAGTTAGTTTAAAGCCCTAGAGCCTGATTCACAAAGGCATCACGTAACACTGTCCTTGTTCTGAGAGGCCTTTGGGAGTAATTGCTCGTCAAAACATTTCCAACTAGCCTTATTCTGATTTTCCAGTGAGATTTAAGAGGATGCCTTTATGCATTCAAAAACACTCACTGCAGAGTAGTGGACTTAAGCAACTATAGATGTGATGTCTTTCTTCTAAAACCCCTTTACTTTATTGTGTCTGAAATGCAATCACTTCTCAAGAATTACAGGAGCTAAACTGAGAGTCAGCCCAAACCTAGTCCCAATCTGTACTTTTTGAAATTTAGCCACACATACTAAAGCATTGTGAAGATCAAACACCAGTCCAAGTTAGGGCTTCGTCTAGATCAGGAAGCTGGTCTCATTCCTTGATCCTGCACTAAACATTGCTGCTGTCTCAGTAATGTTAGGATTTTTTTTTTCTCTTTTCAACCTCAACAGCAAGAAAAATGTTCTTTGCCTGACAGACTACTCAGGAGAGGTAGTCCTTATCTACTATCAATAAGAACAGTAAATTAGGTTTAAAAACCATATTATGGTGTCATTAAGAAACAATTACAACTTAAAGATATTATGTCCAAACATTAGTTCTCTGATGTAAGTGGACATGTGAAGATCCCATCATATTGCCCTCCATAACATGACTGACAAGGAATTACTGTCTACATCTTCAAATCTGGGATGAAGACAGGTTCTGAAGAACAGCTGTCTTTGGCCATGATTCCTCAAATGTTCAAACTTCCAGTCCAGGGAAGAACACAGACATCATCACCTCAGAGCCTCAACCATATTTGATTTTATGTGGTGCATTCTGTGGGAATATTCTACCCTTATGGTAACCGTCAGCAGCATTAAAGATTTAAATGCACCTGAGATGATAAATGCCAGTCAAGCATTCACTGTGCCCAAAAACAAGTGTTAATTAATCCGGAAACAGGCTTTGAGCTTCCCCTCATTCTCCTCCCAACATCCCTATGCACAGAAGTCAACTTTGTTTCCAAATTTTAACTACTTCAAAGGGAGTTAACTGCAATCTGTCTATGGCTATGTCCTTGTATCCCAATATCAAGATTGTTTGTCAGTCTTACCTTTCCCAAATGCAGGTTTATCCATCTGGTAAAGGTCCTCTTCTGTACATTTTCGCGTTCGACTAGAAATATCAAAACAAAAAACAGCAGTTCAGTTTCCAGAAGAGAGAAAACTGGTAGGAAATTTCAGAAACTGATGCACGAAATAGTTAGAATTCACGAGAACTCTGAAGATAAAACAAATATATTCTAAATCAGGAGATACAAGGTTGAGTTTCAGTGTTTTACTCAATTTGCCCAGACATGAGCTATACATTTGTAGATGCATTTTAAAGGCAGGAGGAAGGAATTTCTCTTAGTTTTGCAGTCTTCAGTGTTCAGCTTCTGAGAGGTGAGCATTTATGTGCTGTGCACAACTCTCCAGTGTTGTCACCCTCTGAGCAGGCAGCTTGACCCTTTTATGTCAATTTATAGGATAATTGCTCAGACACCCTCATGCAAATTGGGCTGGCGTGGATTCCAGTGTATTCACTTGCATGCACAAGGAAACAGGACCAACACAACAATTTTGTCTTCATATTTATAAATGAATGGAAAAGCCTCATGAAAGCTTCCCAGTCTCCTAACTAGTGCATTTAAAATCAGGATTCCAAGTCCCTAGACTGAAGAATCATTTTATTTATATTGCAATAAGACTAGGAGTGCTTGTTCCTTGCCAGAATTGCTGCGCACTGGGTGCTGTACAAACAGCTCTTGGGCCAGCTGAAGAGTTTTTAATCACATCTGCCATTTCCTGACTCCATTTCCATAGTGAACTATGGCAAGAGTGTAAGGGGAATCATATTACTGACCAGCTTTCATTTACCTTCTAATATAAAAAAGTAAACCATATATTTAATATAAATGAAGTAGACTGTCAGAGTAATATTTCACTTTAAAGACAATTATTCTCAAGTGGTTCTCAAGTTTCACTTGAATTAAGGAAATCTGGCAATTTATGAACAAAACCTATTAAAACTAGTTATATGCTGTATTTCAATTTACTCATAGAGCATATCAAATATATTTTAAAACCATTTTGTGTTTCTTCAGCCCTACAAAACCAGCTTACCTATCCATTGGGAAATCACATTCTGTAAAAGTCTGGGTTGTTTTTATTGGTCAGACTGATTATAGGCCAAGCAGTAGCTTCCATAAATCAAATTTTAATATTGTTCTTTTTGATCATTTTAACCAAAGGGTCAGCAGTCTCTAATTATATGTATAATTGTTTTCCTTATTTTGATGCATTGGAATAGAGCTTTTCAGCATGAAGTACATCTGTCACTGATGGCCATTCAGGCCTTTTAAGTCATCTTATTCCATAAAACCGGTTTTTCTCCAAGATTGGTTAAAAAAAGTCATTACCCTTTAAGTGCTTTAGAAGTCATAGAAAATGCCAAACTAATTATTGCTGTTGGCTTTTCTTTTAAAATGTCTTAGAAGAATGTGCAAAGATTTGCAACAGCTCTCTACAAATGAAACTGTAAATTATATTAGGATTCCAGAGTATCTGTAAAACACCCACAGCATTTACCACCTACAAATCCCAAAGTACAATACACTGAGAGATGTGTCACATATTTCTCGGGCTTCACTTTCTTCTGCATCTCAGCTCCAGAACTGGCTCTCCATGCACTTACTCCCACAGCCACGGCTGAGCAGCACAAGAGCTGTGTGTCACCCAGGGTGTAACTTCCACACTCGAGCTGTTAAAATTAACCTTTGACAGTGGGTGGAGGTTAAACCAGAATTGTTCCAGATATACTTCTTTCTGTTCAAATACAGGTGTTGGTGCAAAGGGGAAGGCAGAACAGGCACAGGAGCTAGCAGCAGGTAACAGCAGGTAACCTATTAAACCTCTCTGAAATGCTCAGGAATGCTTGGATGGGCACCAGTGCTAGGCTTCAGAAAAAAAGGGACCTTATCAAATGGCCTGGATATACAGATTTCCAGTGTCAACCAAAATCAAAAAGGAAATACAGAAAGGTTTGCAGAAGCAAATATCATGTTTTCTGGTATCATCAGAGGCTTGGTTTCTTGTCGTATTTTTCACCAGTCACTTTGGCAACCTTCACTTTCAGTGTAAATAAGGATGCAAAAGAGAGCTGTGTTTATTTACAGATCATCCATAAAGCTGAGCACACACACTGGCTCCTAATTTTGCTGTAGAAATTCTGCCATGATGCAAATTAGGAGCTGCACATATGCCTCAAAGGATGGGTGAGCCAAGCTGGTATTACTGCTTCGGGAAGCTCACACACCAAACATAAAAAAAAGGCACATTCAGAAAAGCACTTGCATATATATACAGGTTTCTGAGATGAATCTGTCTCTATGGCAAACAGCTTCTTTCCAGGAAGAGTGATGACCCCAGAATAGGCACTATTTGATTCTGTAAAATTCTAAAGCAACAGTAACTGGAAGGGGAAGAGGAAAGGAGAGGAAATGTGTTTATAAAATCCCTAAGGCAGACAAACCCTTCATGCAGTCCATATGCTCAATGGCAGAGTTAATGGGAAAAGTTCAGCACAGGTATTTACTGATGTGTGCCTTTAACTGCTGTTCTGCTCTGGCCTTGTGGACCTCCCAGTTTCAGTACAGCCCTTCTTCTCCACAATCTTTATATTTAAGGCGATTGTAGAGACTCTATAAACTTTATGCATTTTCTATAAATTAAATCAAATCTTTTTTTCTCCTTCACACCTGCTATTATATAAAAGTGAAGAAAATCATTAAAGTCCAAAGTTCCTATGCTTACGTATATAGTTTACTAAAACTGCACTGTGTTTACTGGGCAGCTAGAGAGCAATAACACTATTATAAAATAATAATTACACCCACCATATGGCTGGCCTGCACACAAATCCTATACTGGAAAAGAAGGATGCCTGCTGTGAGAGTTGAATTGAAAGATGTAATGCTGGAAGGTAGTAAAAAGCCAGGAATTGCCTTTTTGATTCAGCTCAGCTCATACCTTGACATAAGAGAAAAATTATAGAGACGAATTCTGACTGCACACAGAAGCTGGGTGTTCCACACTCTTCCAGTAAGCCCAACTACAACATCCTTTCACAGGAGGGTGTAAGAGGTACAGCATTTGGATCAAAGTGCATGGGGAGGGCACTGACAGGCATTAACTGCAATAGTTTAGAGGGAAAGAAGCCGCTGGAGAAGGAAAATGTGTACTGTTAGGATGAGGAACCTATTGTATAACCCACACAGTTCTCTGCCCCATAACTGTGTCCTAGGCGACAGCAGAATTTGGCAGAATTTGGCTCAGCCCCAGTAACTGCACCCTAGTCAGTATTCAATATTCACAAAAATATACTGCTTTGTAAAATCTTACGGCAAAGGCAACTAATTCCTCAAAGAGTAAAACTAAGCTAGTTCAAAAACCACTTGGGCAAAATTCAAGGTTAAACTGATAACGCACAAGGGAGTTCGTCTGCTTTCCTGTGTGGCACTATTTCCTTCCACACCAGTCTAGAAACTCCTCAGGCATTTACTAATGCTATTTCTCCCCCTCTCAAATCTCCTCAAAGGTCACCACTGTTTGCATCACCTGCAGGAAGCCGATCCCTAAGAGCCTCTACATTCAACAGCAAATTGGAGATAGCAAATATTGATTTGCTTTTAAATACTATTTATTCTGTTGTTGTAGAACCAGTTATGAATAATCTTCTGAGGCACACCACCACGGGGCTGGGCACTTCAAGGAACTATGAAATATGGAAGCTGATTTGAGTAGAACATTTGTCAGTGTGTAATTACACAGCTCCAGGAAACTGCTTGATTTGCATGTATGGATATTACTCCCAAAGCAAAGCAGAAGGTCACTTAAATTTGCTTCCAAACCTATTAGCATTTCATCTAGGATATCATCATCAAATGATGTTAAAACCTTCACAACAGGCCAAGCTGGCTTGTAGATCCACTTACAACTTACCTTCCGGACATCTTGCCAAGTTCCAGTTTTACAATAGGCACAAAATCCAGCTTCCTTGTTTCTATCACAAGCTCAGCCTCTATAGATACGCTTGCTATTAACAAGAAGCAAGTCTTCAAGATGGGAAGCTGGTGTTGGCCAGCTAGCTGTGACAGAGGATGCTTTAACCACCCTTGGCTTCAGAGGCAATAACTTGCCAGGATAATCGCCCCATATTCACTTCGTAAGTACCCAGTGGCCACCACAGAACCAGTTCATAATGTGCACAGCTCTGGATGTATCCCAGCATTTGCCAAAGTTTTTGATCTGGAGAAAATGACACTTCTTATTACACAACAAACACATATGGGAAAATGTATGATAATTAAATACTACAGCCTAACTCTGAAGTGCAACATGGTTCAGACACCCAAAGTCTTGGGAAATGCAAATTCTGCCTTCCTCACCCTCAAGTCCCCATTCATAAAGTTAAGCAATCAATCAGTCTCTAATGAACACACATTGAACAATCTACTTTTGAACTCCAGGCCACTAAATAAAATAAGAACTGGATTTTAAACTGGGCTTCATGGTGTTCCTGCACTGTGACGCAGCCTAGGTATTTCTGATTACTAGGCATCATCCTAACAAATCTGAATACTCTTTTCTCTGCAAATAGCGTTCACAAAGGAAGCCCAACTGACATCTTAGAAAATGGATTTTACCTAAAATTGCTCCTTTGAGATGATGATAGATGCAAGTAATTGCCTACAGGCAAATAAAGACCATGCCATTAGTTACAGTACATGGTCAAGCACATACAGGATGTCGATGATAGATACCAGATACTGACAACCCTAAGGAAGCATGGATTCTTGTCTGGGAGACCTTCTACTGTTCAAACACGATAGGTGGGAGAAAGTTCAGGTGCACAGCCCAAGGACAGAGCACATGCAAGCAACACATCTGACATGGGAAGGATGATTAAAGGTGTACTGTAACAAAAGGAAAAGGGGGGTGAGCAAGGAAGAGTGGGTGCGGGGGTAGCAACTGACAGCAAAAGAACTGGAGAGTTTAAGATGAAATGTGTAAAGTAGGGCAGGGGAAAGTGCAATTAAATTTTGTGCTTTTGTCTCATCTCAACACAGAGTTACATTAAACACATTGAACTATGAATGCTCAGAGACATAATCTCTATTATATGTTTTCACAAGAGAATGAAAAAACAGCTCACAACATTCCTCTCGTGTATATGGTGCAGTCCAGCAACACTGCTCTGTGAGCACTCAGTACTTGCACGTAAAAATCCCCATATTTGTAGGAGTGTGAATTTTAAAGGCTTAATCAAAATATAAGGAATAATTTTAGCCAAATTGCCCACAAAATTAATTTTATGAGCTTATGAATTCCTGCGAATTCTCTATTTTCCTTGTGCTTAAGAAACCCTCAAACAGCTTAGAAGATTAATATAAATTTTCTGTTTGATCTATACAGGGGCTGAAGGCTTTGTTGTGTACCATATGCCAATTTCATGTAATCTGGAGCACATGAAATATTAAATCTTAAATACTCTGGTTTTCTAAAGGAAACATTACACTATATAACACAAGTCTGCTCTCAAATTACCTCTTATGAACAGGGCCTCTAAGCCCTCCAGATGAAGTTGTTAAGTTAATTGTTTGTTGAAACTGACCCATTTATTAGGGTCCTTATTAAATTTCTATGGCAGGTGTTGAAAACTTGAGGCTTTTTCATTCCATCAAAGTTGTAGAGTCCAAGTCTTATTGGTTCAAAATTTTTTAAAACTCAGGTTGGTGCTACAGAACACAAACATTGTAAGATCCCAAGCATTACGTTTTCATTAGCTGCAGCTAAACAGGTTTCTTTTGGACTTCAGTGTCTGGTTATAGCATAATATTTACTGCTGCAATTGGTATATTAAGATTACATGCACCAGACAAATATTACAAGATGAATATGAGATTTCTAAAAAACTCTTAGTGCTTCAATCCTCATAATGTCTGAGACAGATGTTTCTCTTACCAAAGAATTAGATGAATTTACTTGTAAATTCTATTGGGCTTTGGAAGAGAAATCCTACATAAAATATTACTATCAAAATAGCTTCCAATAAGAGGGATTTATATTTTCCCTTGAAAACTAATTTAGTAGTGGCAGATGGTAAAGATTCCCCTCCATGTACCCTTCAATCACAAAGCAAACATCTTTGTTCGCATGACTCTTCATAGACATGGGAAATGTTATTGAACAGATTAACAAAATTTCTCGTTTACATACCAGGAATGTTATGAAACAAAATCTAACAAGGTTAAAAAAGAGAAATACAATTCTGTTCTGAACACGGAATGAAACAGACATCAGTGTTTACTGTGAAGATTGCTTGACCCAAATAAAGTATTAATTAGGTCAAATTCAATGGGTTTGAAATTGATCTAACAAGTGACTTAAGTGTTGATGCAGCAAGGAGTTTTCAGGCTGTGCAGAGCACCTCTTGTGGTTTATTACACACTGTTCAAGGATCATAGTACCTCCTTCTGTATATGAAAAGAAACAGGATTTGCTGTTACCAGAAACTGCCATTAGGAGAAATGCAACAACAACCAATAAGGTCGTGGTTCAAGAGCTGTTCCTTACACAGAGTCCATGATGTTCCAGTGCTGTTTGCTGCACTAGTACTGGTTTCTCCAAATGGTTCACCTCCTGGGACTACTGATGTTTCTCGAAGGGGCTGTGTTCCCCAGCTCTGCAGTGGGCAAAATATCCCACCCCTGTCATTGCTGGCATACTGAACTCTGCTTCAAAGCACAATGCTTAACTTCAATTTCAGCCTCTTGCACCTTTTCTACCTACTTGAGTATATCTGGTCCAATTCTCTGCACTTGCTCAAAAAATAAAATCAGGAGCGCCCTTCTGAAACTAACAAAATCACAGTTGCCACATTCAGCCAGATACCAGTTAGCCCTATCTTATCAGTCAGAGAAATGGCTCTTGAATCAAGTTCACACTGACATGGTTTTACTAGCACAGATCTTTTCCTCCCACATGGAGAAGAATGTACCACAGCCATACACGTATTTGCACCAGTATCTACGTATCACTTCTAAGTGATCCCTTGGCAAGATCTCCATTCTCATCCTGTGGCATCTAAAATGAAAAATACATCATCTTCCAGAAACCATCCTACATCCAGCAAGTAACGGCTAGTCACAGAGTCCAGTCCATTCCATCTCCACTTTACATTTACCTTTACCTGTTAGGGCAAACCTAGACAGCTTAAACTGTGAAGTATTCCTTATTCTTCACATTTTTTCATTTCCAGAGAGGAAAAAAAATCCTTTTGGCTGGTTAACTTTGTTGAGACATCACAATCTGAAATGCAGTAAGATATTCTGCTATACATCAGATCTGACAACAGTGCTAAAGCCTGAATAATTTGAGATGAGCAAAGAAGCCAAACAAAACCCACATTATGTGTCAGGGTTATTTCTTGACATTCAGAATCAGATGAGAACTAGCACGTGCCCAGAGTCCCACTGTTTCCTATATTTGTCAGTTAATGTTAATAGGTTGGTGGCTAACTGTATTTTTATGTATTCGAAACCATTGTAATTGAATTTGCGAGTAGAATGAAGAAAATGCAGGTGCAGGGGACCGGCAACACATCCACTTTCCGTAGAAGAGTCCCAAGCAGTTTCCTGAGCTTCTTTAGACAAACCAGTCTTTAACACAAAATTTCAACTCTCGCTACTGTTAAACAGGATCTTTAAAGCACCACAGGATGGTACAGAAAGGCTGAGAAGACAACTGCCAGAGGTGTATAATCTTCTTTGGAATTTGCCTTTACCTGTGGGAAACTTAAAAGACAGTAGTTTCATTTTCTAAAATCGGGTATGGAAAGGCAACCACAAATGTGTCACAGAACTACCTTGCAGAAGCCCTGAAATCACAAAGAATTGCTTGCTAGGGTGCCAGTGGCTCCTGGATTTCTCTTTTCTGCTTCCCCCACTGTCCCCAAACACCTCGAGATTACCCAGCCAGTACATCATCCAAACCAAGGAAAGCTTACGAAGCCTTCTGGACACCATAGCACTAGAAGAGGTTCAGAAGTAAAACTTAATTATATGTGTGAAGTACTGCAAGAGCAGTAATAAAAGCCAGAAAGAGTAACCCAGTGCAGGGACCACCAAAACCTACTGGTGTGCTCAAGAAATGGAGCGGCCTCGGATGGGTCTCCCTAGTGAGAAATACGCAGAATCCAGAGCCACACTGCCTTCTGCCTCTCTCCCACTTAGTCATCCTTTTAATGTCTCTTATCAAAGCCAATAAGCAGCACAGAAGAAATAGAGTGAGTAGCACGGTAATCAGGTGAATATTGGAAACATGCAACTCTAAGAGCAAAAGATTGAAGAGATTTATGGAGATTAATATTAACTAGAGAAAAAATCCTCTGGCTTTGGAGGAATAAGCAGATGCTTTGTTCATTGTGGGCCACACATATGATCTGAAGTAGAGGGTATAAGACTCTTTTGGAGGGACAGAAAGGAAAACAAAACCAAAAACAACGTAAGCAGCAGGAGCTACACTATATAAGGTGCTGTATTGCAGCACAAAGCAACCACCATTCAAAAATGGATGAAGGCAGACTGCAGGCTGCCAAAGTTAGATTAAAATGGATAAAAAGCTGAACCACAGTAGAAATCCTTTTTAAGATGCATTTTTAAAATGCAAGAGCCTAGCAGTGATCAGTACATGCTCCTGAGGAGTTGCCATTTGACGTAAATGACCTGTTGAGAGGTATTCTAGGAGGCTTCAAGAGAGATACTCCTGCTTTTCTAGGAAAGGGTGGCTGCCACAGAAGAAGTTAGGGGCAGACCAAGGATGGCAAAATTCTGAGTGTTCAGCGAAGTCAATCATGCAGTCTCCCCCACAAGATCCCAAGCCTGGCCCCTCTAGCACTAACACAGGCTTTGTGGGCAGCACAGCAGAAAGTGTGGTCCCCTCTGCACCCTGGTGAGCACTGCTTTAGGTAGAACAGGGAACTGTGAGCTGCAAGTCCTGGGCATTATTCTAGGTGATGCTGTCCAGCTCCCAAAAGTGAGCAGAGAAATTCTTTTTCTGAAATCAGTAGCAGTCTTTCTTTTGCTCCAGCAGGCTTTAACACCAGGTTATAATGTATGAAGATAGTTCAGAAATAGTATTGGCACAGCTTACCAATTAATCAAAACTAGAAGGTATCAGACAAAATCTTGGACTGGGTTTGGATTAAGGCCTGCAGTAACACTCAGAATCCCAGTTTTTCCTGAGTCTCCCAGAATGTGGAAATGCAGCCCTCAAGTGACTGAGTGATGCTCTTGATGGAGCTCTACATTTTTAGCTATATGCCTGAAGGCAGGTTTCAACAAACCCAAGGAAGAGCAATGTGTATATGAGGTCTCTTGTTCTGAGGATCCAACAGTAAAATAGTGCCATTTTATGGCATTAAACCAGTGAGCTATAGACACTTCATGCATCTTCAACACCAACACTGACATGCTTCCTCCCTTTGTTATTAAATAGTTCAGCTGTAGCTTCCAGGACAACCATCACCTCTCTACCTCGCTATTTTTTGCAACTCTTTTCCAAATTTCAAATGAGAACATGGCAGGAACCATAAAAATTCACACTCTGTCTTTCATAGCCAACATGGAACATCCACTCAAAAGCAAAGGCAAACGTAAAAGGATTTGGATTTAAGTGCCAAGCAAATACTTGTGTCTTTTATGGACATTTTCAGAAACAAAATTTATCAGAGAGACATTCCTCATGTACAGTATTACCCATAGCAAGAAAAACTTCTTTCAAGCAAAAACCCGTTACTTCATAAATATACTCTGTGTTTGTACTGTACCTTCAACCTAATCAGCTCTGTCATCCTCCTTATCAGACTTTTCCATTCTTGGGGACAAGACAGAGCAGTGTCTTCTGCTACAAAGAAGCAAATAGGAGCAGCAAGAACTTCAGGGACCAATTATCACACAAGCAACAAGCCCTTCCTTTTAATACTCTCCACAGTGCTCATATGGCATCATCACATCTTTCCAAAAGGCCAGTTTAAAATTAAAAAAAAAAAAAAAGCTTATGGAAAGAACACATATTCTGTTGCTTTGAACTGTGTCCAACATGCGTAACGATCCCTCCTGAGATGTGTTTAAGAGATACACTTCAAAACGGGACGTAAGCCATTTATTTGCTATATTAGCTTGTACTCAGAAGACATTCATCTGATATTCCAAAGAAAGGTGGACCTTCCAATATATGTCATAGTCCCTAGCGAGAGGAATAAAGGCATTTTGGCCAGAGAGGTAGGGCCAGCACAAGGGAGGGTGTCAAGCCATGTTTAGGCAGTAGAGCTGACCTACTGTGTGCAGCAGCCCTTGGCCCAAGAGCACTGACATATACAAACACTATCTCATGAGCTCACTCTTGCTCCCCACGTTACACTGCCTTGCATCTTTCACCCCAAACCCTAACAAACTGGATTCTGGTTAGTGCATGTTCCTCCTGTTTTTTTATCCATTTGCCATATCAAATCAGGAATGTTGTGCAATGGGAATAACGCAGAGCATGAGGGCATCTCAGCATTCCTGCTGCTGCAGGAGTCAGAAGAGCTCTAATCAGTCAGCTGCTGGTCTGCCTCTTTTTCCTCTCTCTGACAGGCACACCTGCCAATTTCAGCCCAGAGGAACGCCGGTATGTGCTGGGTATGGTTAATAGGTGATACCTCCCTCTTCTTTAGGCCTCCAGTTACCTTTAGAGCTGGAATGTGTATGCTCTCCAACAGGAAAAAAATCAGTATCTTAGCCTCCATTTTTCTTCATCCATAGGACATGAGATGGATGGATGAACAACAGAAGAGGACAGTGAGGACACCAATGCTGTCAGGACTACACACTCCAGTTCCTTATTGCAATTGAGCTGGACAACCCAGTAAAATAGGAAAAGACACCAAAAGCATAAGGAAGGCTTCACTGCACACAGAACCTGATGTCTGGACACCTTGTCACCAACACTGAGATCAGGTGAACTAGTACAAGCACGGGCATTGCACTGAGGGTGACGGGATGACAAGATCTCCTCACTCAGGCCCTGTCTATGCTCAGACCTAGAGACTTCAAAGCTGTTTTAGGACTGTTTGTATAGGACTTGTATAAGATTCTTTTATAAGAAGCCCAGGTATCTCACAGAGCTGTGTTAGAGCCAGGACAGAGCAATTCTGCCTTTGCCTGGTGCTTTAAGCTGAGAAGCCTTTGCAGATGGTCATGGTCCTGTGCAGCAGTCAGTGCCTTGGCCTTCCTCATGCCATCCAGCAGCTGCTTAGTTTTGAGAGCCTGGTTTTAAGCTGAGAAGCTTAACTCTTGTGAGAAGTTGCTACTCTTTAGAGCTGTATGAAATGATTTAAGGCAAACGAAACATTTCAGAAATATGACACATGAGTCATGGATTTTGAGAGCCAGAGTTCACATATTCCCAATGTGTGTCATTTTGAGGTCATGGAAAGACATTATTAAGTATTCCAAGGGCTCTGGCAGGCTTGAAGTGTGCATGGCAATGAACACCATCAAAGCACTTGCAGCACCCATAGTACAAGCAAAGTCAGACCAGAGAATTGAGTAATCATGACTAAAACATGATCATACAGTCAGTTCCCCTCAGGATTAGAAACACAATGGAATCTTCATAGAGAAAAAAAAATCAGGAATGCAACAACCTGATTGCAGCCTCTTGCTTGGCAACAGGAAAACACCAAGTCTTTAAGCAAAAGATGCTACTTTGAAACCGAGGTATCATTAAAAAAAATAAAATTACTCTCTCAATGCAAAACAGCATTTAGACTCTGCTACAAAATATTTCTAGGAAGGTCATGCATACCAGAATATGACCTCTATCAAAAAATCCTATGTAAAGTATGTCAAGGAGAAAGCTCAAAATCTTAAATGCCTGCAGGAATTCCTTTCAGACCTTGGGCAAATTTTAATGCTCTGTGCTTCTCATCTGTAACAGTGGAATCATTCACTCTTTGAAGCCAACTTGTAATTGAACCCACAAACACTGGCTGCAAAGTCAGGCCCTAATGTTTAGAAAATAAGGAATTCATAAGATGACTTTCATGATGCATCTATCCAACAATACCACAACTGCTGATCAATAACATCATTTGCACAGCCAACGAAGGAATGCCAACAGGACTTGAAACAACAGTGTGCCTCTCTTGTGCTCATTTTGTTTGCACCTGTATAAGGATTGACCCCAGTGCAGTGAAGTTGTAAAGACAGAAACACGTTTTACCTACTAACCCTGGAAGTTACTGATACTGGAAGTAACAGTGGAGAAAATGTTACAACTGAACTTCATCAGCAGGCCATTCTTCCCTTGCTCAACAACATGACATTCATAAGAAAGTCACCAGAAAAGTCTGGATGGGAATTTTGTTTTAGTGTAACTTCACAGAGACTTTTCATGGTTACCCTTTAGTTTATTTTTTCCATTAATAATTATGACTGCAATTTAGCTGTAAGAATGGCTTTGAAAATATACCTTCTCTATTTCAATTTATTTCTACAGCTGCAGAATTACACTGTTTAACTTTTCTTTCTTAAGTGGATTTCCTTTGGCTTTGGCTCCCATTTAATAAAGTGACGAGTTTACTGAAAACAGCCTTTGCAGTTTCAGTGGATTAGTATGGTAAAGCCTAACTTGATTGAAAAATAACTTCGCTCCATGTTGCTTTACTGCCAGTCAGCTCACGCTGTTGCCTACAGCTGCATCTGGCCGACAGACTGGTAAGTTCATTTTTTGTTTGTTTTCAAATGGTCAGCAACACCAATAACATGCACACTCTTCATTTTCACGTTCTGTGGTGTGTGCAGAGTAGGTGGGAATCCTCTGAGTGGAGACACATTGTCAGAAGAGGGCTTTGCTGCTCTGCTGGAGATCAGCAGTTGATAAAAGCAAAGAAAGCGTGTATGGACCAAAGACAGCAATATAATTACTCACAATTCCATGCCAGATGAAACACGTGGGTGGCAATTAAGTACAAAAAGCTTGTCAGAAATCCCTAAGCACATAATTTAATCAGGATTTGATGCTATGACACCACAACATGCTGCACACCTCTTTAAGGCCTGCAGAGCCTTCATCCCTCACTCATGTCACATCCTGCAGTGTTCTGGGCACAGCCGTGTCCCACAGAGGCTCTTCCTTGACAGCACCCACAGCTCAAGATAAGCATCAGGATTTAGCTTTTATTTGTCTGCTAAAACAAACAGACTTAATCTGTAGATCATTTCATTATAAATAAAATAATAAATAATAGTTACTCTGTTCTTTCAACACTGAAAAAGTTTAATTCTATAGCTGTTTCTTGCAGGATGGTCGCATTAAACCTCACACGTGTAAGCAAACAAAGGTTCATTGACATTAACAGATGAGAAGAAAGGACCATGGGTCATTCAAATTCCCAAGACAAATCTTGTCTGCCTTTCCTACCTTGGCCAGAAAATTAAAAATAGAGATAACTGTTGACTCTTAAAAATGCCAGTATTGGCTCATATGTCTCTGCTGGAAAAACAATAACCAATTGATTTACTTCTGTGACCACTGAACACAGGATTTTGAAGCTTAATTATATAAATCCTTCCACTTACACACTTTCAGATAACTCTCTCCATTAAAAAAAAATTAAAAAGATATAATCAGGTATAGAAGTACAATTATCTAGCAAAGGTCATATTTTTGTCACAGACAACATCCAGAGAAGTAAAAATTTCAAGTTTATGAATAGATTAAAATTTACAAACTAATGACAAAACGTACTTAGACAAGTTCATAGTATTTACAGTTTCAACAGAGATCTTGCATAAATAACATAAACTTTGCTCACTAAGTGAGATACAGCAGTCTTCCAGAGAACTTCTCTGGTAAGGAAGATACCAAGGGGTTAAGAGATTAAGTCATCCGGTTTCAGAAGGAATTGCCAGCCAAAGGAAAAACTTTCTGCTGGTATAAACTGACCATTTTCCCCTGGATTTTTAGACTCTTATAAAATTTATCCATGCAATTTCAGGGTCAAACATAAGAAATTATCACTATACCGATTTTACAAACAAGTTACATTTGATTGATTTGTCTGATATCATACAAGAAGCCAAGTTACGTCTCAAGCTTTGCTCTTTTAAATCAAACTTTCCATGGTACGTCAGGATATGCTTAGAAAGCGCTGATTTAATTTGATTCGAGTTGAGTTGCTATGCAAGAGATGGGTCTTTAAAATGCAGCTTGTGTGGGCCCTTTTCTTAATGAAATCCACTGAGATACTGAACTCCACAGTTAAAACAGGTTTTACCATATAGGTTTGAAGCGAATGGATTTGGAGCAGAATGTACTTGCTATAAAAAGTAAGGGGAAAAAAAAATCTTCAAACTTAACATTTGTCCCAAGAGTCACATAAAATTTCAAGTCTCAGGGTTGTCTTCCAGGGAAACTAATGTTTCCCTGGAAACATGTTTCTAAATACAGTTGCTCCACTCACATCTTGTACTAAGAGTTTGTTCTTCAAGTACAGAGATGGGCTAATCAGTGCTGAGTTAGTATCCCTGAAACTTGCCCACTCTTTTTGCCCACAAATCCCACAATTTCTCAGGATCCACCTATTTTTAATAACTTAACATAACAACATTATGTAACAAACCTAACCTGTGGTTCAAGTTATTTCCAAAAGTCAATGCATGCAAGTCCTCATCTCATATTTCTGCAGTAGCCCTAACGCATTTTTAACCTCTGGCATAAAAATAGAGATGCACTACTGCTAATTACTCTTCAAGTCTGAGACAGCTGGTGCTCAGCCAGGTACCAGAGGCATTCCAGGAAAGAGACTGTATCCTGACTTCATATCATGCCTGGCACCCTGAAGCACCAATCACGTCTAGAAGAAAGATCCAGAGCTGTTCCAGCTAAGCTATGATGAATTACACATTTCTGAGGAGCTCCTGGGATCCAGCGGAAGAAATCTGTGAAGTCACCATGGTGTGTGGTTTCCCTCCTTTCCCATGCACTAATGTAAGCATTAGTCCCAGTTTCCTCATGGATAAAGCATAAATGCTGGTGAATATTTCACTTCTAGAGTGCAAGAAGGAGCTGCATATTTCCAGCATTCCTTCTGGTTACCCTGCATTGAACTGCTTGCCAATATCCACCTACAACTAGGAGGCAGTGCTGGTACTGGCATGTCTCCTTACAAGATCTCCAAGTTGCAGTGGGTTTGGCAGAGAGTAATTGCTGTCTTGTGTTTCTGCCTAGGAAGAGCTGGCTCTGAAAAATGTGGATGGGTGATACCAGCCTTTGCCCTGTCATCTTTATGCTTTACCAGAACAGAGGTGCTGGAACACATCCTGCTAATCTCTTGTGACTGCTTACCCGGCAGATGGATATTTTTGATGACAAACAATTCTTTTATCTTTCGATATGAGTGGTGGCAAGAGTAAGATTATTTGATCTGAAGAAACGAAGACTTAAGATTTGACAGAATAATTTTTTCTCTTTGTGTGAGGTGTCTCATGAGTGGCACTGAGAGACTAATTTGCTGTCTTTCCCAGCAAAAGTACTAAGGAACATCAAATGAAAACACCAGGACACAGATTTAAAAACAAAACTAAGGGAATTGCCTCTTCACATAGTTGCATTGTTGAAGTCCTCACAGCCAGATGCTGAGGATTCAACACATTAACTGAGAGCTTAAGGGGAGCCACAATCACAGAAGGAAAATTCACCAACAAATTCCCTCCTGGCTCTGGAAGTCCCTGTTTTGCAAATGGTTGCAGACTTGAAGAGGAAACTCTTGCCCTTTTCTTATACTAACTAGGTACCCCTTTGGCAATTGTCAGAGAGAGATACTTGGCTGGGCAGACCTTTTCGTGAGCACAAGCCTCCAGCACATTCTCCTATCAGGTACTGCAGTGGATGAGTCTCAGCTGTGGGACAGGTCAGAAAGAACCTGGGCTGAAGGCACTCTGACATATTCTAGGCTGAAGCAGAAGACCACTTTGGATAAAAGGCCCTGGGAGGTAGAGAAAAAGCGAGAAATCTTTGCATTTTCATGCTCGTAGAGCAACGGGAAGGCAAGAGGCTTGGGTTTGGTTTTCCTTTTCACTATTGCCTGCTCTGTCCAGTCTAGAGTAGGACTTCCACTACTGCAGATTAGTAGATGATTGTTACCATACTTGACATCTATTTACAGTCTTCTTTGCATGACCTTGTATGGTCCCACCCTTAGCTGGACTGAAAATTAAAAAAAAAAATCAGGGAGAAGGAAGGACCTGGATAAAACACCCCTTTTGGCTACCTGCTCCAAGAGCCTTTCACTTACTTTTACTGATAAAAAGGAACACACGTTGTTAAAGTCAACTGCTTTAACAAATTACTTTATTAATTTAAAATGTAAATAACCTATTTCTAAAACAGCTGGCCTTGTTAAACCAGCTGTCTGTTAATAAAACAGCCCTGAAAAATTTCTGCAGTGTACGTCTTAGAGGGTGTAGCTATCACAGAGCCCACGGGTGAGAGAGAAGTATTGTCATCCTAAGCTGGACACACAGAAAAACCCCTACAGTAAGCATAAGAACCAAAGTAAATAAATAGGTCTCCTGTCACACCCTGAAGGTTGCCACCACCCAGTGCTTGCCAAGGAAAGCACATTCCAGATATGGGGCCCTTCCTGACTGCCACAATTACTCCCAGAAACAGGTCTAATCCATCAGACTCCAGATCTCTATGGGAAATCAAAAGCCAGAAATAAAGTCAGGAAAGTAACACAAAATTATTCTCAGACAGGTCACCACAGAGAATATTTTTAAACCAGAAACAGTCTGCTCAATGTGGACTAGAAGCAAAGAGCAGTTACTTTTTCTTACC
Organism: Rhagologus leucostigma; assembly: GCA_013397725.1. Classification (NCBI taxonomy): domain Eukaryota; kingdom Metazoa; phylum Chordata; class Aves; order Passeriformes; genus Rhagologus; species Rhagologus leucostigma. The sequence goes on from VZTD01001031.1 coordinate 1,071,390, forward strand.
CTCACAGTGAGCACTATTTCACTGATGCCAACATCCTCTGGAGATTTATTTCTCCATCTCCTTGCAGATCTGTTTATCTTAGCCTGACCCCTAATTGCTTCCCGGAGATCAGAAAATGCCACTTCTGCCTGCTTTGCCTGGGGCTGTCCCTGCTTTCCCTTGGGCTGACTAGGTTGTATGAACACCCCTCTTCTTTCCCTCCCTTCATCAGGAGAGCTTTTTGTAGTGAAGTGCAGGTTTACTGAGCAGCTAGGGATATGGAAAATGCTGCTATTAAAGGTTTTCCTAACAATGTAATTGCTTGACAGACAAGGTCACTTACTTTACATATCAACTGAGTGTTTCGAAAGAAACCTGCTGCTTCCAGGGATGTCAGCACCTACTGTCCAATGTTCTTGCCTTTGGTCTGTAAAAGCATCCTGGGACTTTTGGAATAAGCTCTGGGCAGAGAAGTTATCAGTCAAAGACAAGAAGAATTTTAAGCAAAGAACTTGACTCTGATAAATTCTGTGGGTGTGGTGATATATGACAATGTTCTTTCCATTCAAAGCATCTCATTGCTGCCTCTGTTCCTTATCCAAAAGGACTCTATGTTCTTACTGAGGAAGCAGCTCAGTCCCCAAGCGCTGCGACTACTCATGACCTACACACAAGGTGCATATCCAAGCACTTTCCCCACAAAGCCACCTGTGCTGCACTCCCAAGGACACATCCCCTTCAGTCTGTCTGCTACCCCTTGCAGTTCCTGGGCAGGAACTTCTCATGCTGTAGTCCTTGAACCTCAAATGATCTGCACTGGCCTGGACACACTCATCAGCAGTTTCTTATGGCTTCGAGACTCTGTATTCAGTTCAGACATAGAGGTAGAAGGTAGAACTGTTTTGTACTAAGGAATGCTGTCACCAATCAAATTTTGGAGAAGACCTTTCTTTAAAAAGTTTATAGTTTCTCAAGTTGTAACACGGATCAATGAGAAGTTGATGGTAAATAACAGCACACCCAAATTTTTGCCTTCAGTTTGGAAGCACCAACTCGTGCTTTACCTTTAAATGCCCTTCTGGTTCTTGCTTGAAATTGTACAAAAACATCCCTGAAACCAAGTTACACAGTCTGTAGTTGTCTGTACTGAAGAGCTTCACAGGTGTTCTAGCTAGCTCTGCACACCAGTATGCTCATTCTGGGTGAATGCTCATTCCAGTGAAACCGTCTGCCCTGAATGGAGTTGGTGGTATGAGTAGTATCTGACATATCAGTCCTCGGAAATGGACCATTTTTGTCCTCTACTGTGCTGCTTTAGAGAAAAAAGGAAGCTCCTTCCTCATTATGGAGTTACAGGCCCAGTGAGGCCTAATTCAAACCCACACGTGCTCTGGGTGCCTGTTTGCAGATGCACGTCCTGGTGCTCCACATGGCCCCTGCCAGCGTCCCACATGACCGTCCCAGATTTGTACCCTCCTGCCAGTTCGTCTCAAAACTGCAGAGGTGCTCACAGCTAACCCAGTTCTGTCGAAATAATCCCCATTTGCTGAATCACCTGTGCAGCCACAGCAGCTGAGCCGTGGCAGGAGGTCCCGGGGTGCAGCAGCAAAGCAGCTCCTGGAGCAGCAATGGAGGACCAGCCTGCCCCGAACCCGGCATCTCAGAGCCTGCAGGCACCAGGGCTGCCCCACAGGACTCCTGCCGGCCTGGGGCATGGGGGAAACTGCCCTCCCTTCCTCCTCCTTTGCCCCAACCCACAAGGAGTTTTACTCGATACTTCGCGTGCCACTGTCTAACATATGCACACTGGATAAGATGCTACTTTTTCTGTCTTTGTTAATCTCTTCGAGCTCCTTTAATTGCAGCCTGGAAGCTTTCTCCAGACTAGTGGCTGGCATTATTTTATCCTTTCCCTGAAGAGTTCAGCTGCCTTTGCAATTTACAGGCATTTCTCTAGGGCTGAATCTCAATTTTTCCTGGGATACGGAGTCACATGTTCCACAGATTATCCCACCATCCCTCCTCCTTCTGCTTCTTGAGTCAAGTCAGAAAAGAAAAAACAATATGCATACGTCTCTTTCCTCAAAAAGTACATTCTATCCCATTAAAAATTGATGCAGCATGTACTTCGAACAGCAGAAATAAATCCTGCAGATTCACCAGCTCCCCCATTCCACCACTAGACAATAATATTAAGTGAGGTTTTTTAATTCTTTTTTTTTGGCCATGGTACTCATGCCATGGTACTCTCTGCACTCAGGCTCTCTACTTCCTTCCACATGCAAGCAGGCATTATTTGCCAAGGAGCCCCTTTTCCCACGTAGTTTCTGCTGGATGCACAGCCCTTCTAGTTACTGTTACTTTGCTTTCCTATTCTATTCTTTACTTGTTAAATTGATTATTGGATTCTATTACACATATCAAGTACCAGAAAATATGTTTCAGAAAAGATCAGAAAAAGCTGGTTTCAGAAACACCTCGGCTAATCCCAAGACAATCTTGTGTTGTGTCTCTCTAGGTGCACATGGACTCTTGTGGGGCTCTCCAAATTCCTCCCCTCTGTAACCTGAGTTTCTTCCTCAAAGATGAACACAAACTGCTCCATGTTGCTTTTGAACAGTTCTTGTGTTTCCTCATAAACACGCTACATCTCTGTCTCTCTTCCAGGTTTGATAATTTGACATTCAGTAGGAATGTAACTTTATACCATTGTGTCAAAAATTCACCTCCTTTTATTTGAAGGGCAAGGAAAAAATGTGGGTGAAAATCACAGGCACTTTCATTTTTTTCTTCATGCATATGAAAGGCAGATGGAACAGCAAGCACAGCAGACCAATACTGTAAATAATTCAGGGACATGAAAGGTTCCTCTACAGAAGCATCATTATGTTTTAAAATGCTTTCAGTTTAAATGTTTTCAACAATTAGGAAACAGCTGTGCAGGCCACTTCCTTTAAAAGCATCACTCTCATCAATAAATACAGTATTCCTCAGCTCAGTAAATGCTATTTGTTAGGATTTCCAAAAGGACCACTGACTCCTGTTGTATAATTTGGGTACGACTCCTTCATAAGATTAATCAGCAGCTCAGAGCTTGTGGGAAGTGTGCAAATGTGATACATCAAAAAGAACCATGAAACTGCAGTGTGATGGAAAATAATACTTTCCATGCCAAAAGGATTCTGGGTGAAAGGAAGGAAGAAAAAAAAAAAAGAAGGATTTATGCACATTATTAAGTAAATATCAGTCTACAGATTTTATTTTTGGAGTAATGTCAGCATCTCAGATATTTTTGTAGCTCCAAAGATGTAGCATCCAATTCAATTCATTGAAGCATTAAGCTTCTGTAAGTTTTGGTTAAAGTTACACTGAGCTGTCAATTGTTTTTTGAAAATGCAAAGTATACTGAGTTTTACTGCATCATAATCCATTAGATCTGTTGATTTTTTAAACTAGTTCCTTCTCTGTACCTATCAGAATGAACTTTTTTATTACAAACCCCCAAATCTAATACTGTTACGAGCAAAATATCCCTAAATATAGGATATAATATGCCTAGGATATAAGACCTGCAACCACATCTGCAAAGAGGCACCTGAGACTCCTCTCCTGGCACAGAAGCAGGAAAAGGATGAGGAGGTGCCACAGGGAGACTGGTGGTGTTCACAGGAAAGGACAGATATCCTGGTGCACCTCTGAAGCCCAAAGCATTATTTGAAGATTTTGGGTCACCTACATGTTAGGAGCGCAAGCAATATACCTGTTGCCTAGCAAACCATTGAAATTACTCACTGGGTATTTCTTTAGTAAGCTGCCAGTGTTTTCTGGATGTGTTTGTTTAATTTTTTCTAAATAGGATTACTTTGATCATCTTCTATTCCTTTGTCAGTTTAGCTTTTATGCTGCATTCTGAAACAGCTGAAGTACTTGCTTAAAGCTTTGAGAAAAACGCACTCCTACCCTTCCAAAAAATGTCATTTTTAAACATTTATTGATGTTCCAAGACACATGACAAGAAATGCAATTAGAGACACTGTGATTTTCCCCACATGCATTCGATTTCTCTATTCCCCACCGTAGCTTGGGTCCCAAGTGTAAGTTATGTAATTTTCCCAGAAAATCATTCAAAAACATACTCTTAATGCTGGGTTGAGGCTGTTTTCCCTAGCCAAGGGTTTGCCTTCTAAAACCTTTTCAAAGCAAAGTCAATTTTTAGTTAATTTTCATTATCTTCAGAGATAAACATAATAACTTAATAACATAAGCAGCAAAGAACAACATTGTAGTTCAACAGTACAGTAAATCCATCCTAAAGCTTGTTGGAACCAAATTTTTTTTAAAACCCACATCATACAAAATGTCAAACTAATATAATCTTAACCTAGCAGCTTTATTACTTAAAAAAAGTTGCAAGTTAACCTCTTATCTCCAAGTTTTAGATGACATCAGTCATTGTCTGGTGTTCTGCAGCCAGCAGGCCAGTGCAGAGTTGTCAAACTCTTCATTGCACGTTCTGGCAAATGCAGCAGAGAAGCGAATGTGAGCCCACATGTGATCTCAATTACTTCTGCATTGTTTTATCGTACAGTAAATTATTACAGTAAATTATTGTACAGTATTGTGTTTCCTCATAAACACGCTACATCTCTGTCTCTTTTCCAGGTTTGATAATTTGACATTCAGTAGGAATTTAACTTTACACCATTGTGTCAAAAATTCACCTCCTTTTACTTGAAGGGCAAGTCAAAAACTTGGGTGAACATCACAGGCACTTTCATTTTTTTCTTCATGCTTATGAAAGGCCTGTGACAACATATAACCAATATTAACAGCAATGGGCTAGGTAGTGTTAAAATAACTCCTGGTTTTAATGAGCTGGGGCAGCAGGATACACTTCCCTCATGACTTAGGCTGCCACCCATCAGCCTGTGCGTCACATCTGGGCACCCACCAAAAGAAGGGAAACGCTTAATGACAAATCTGCTCAAGATATTGGCTCATCTTGTATTTTAGCGCAGCCAGTTGCAATCCAGCCCAGGAGAGCCTCAGACTTACTTTTACACCCACTGAGGGGACCGGAATGCACAGCAAGAAGAGCAGATTCTGCTTGTCCCATTTTGTCCTCAATTCCTTCCCCATGAGGGTCTGGAAGCAAACTATAGCCCTTATGCCTGTAAATAGCATGGCTGTGGAATGCTTGGATCAGTGCTTATTTGCAAGGGGAGGGATATTCTCACAGTCTTCAAAAGAAAAAAAAGTTTCGTTTGCTACTTTTAATGTGAATATCGTATTTGAATATGTTTATAACTCAATCACATAATTTATTATAGCCTATTCTTGGAAACAGAGGTTGTAACTAAACTATTACTACTTCTTTAACTTAGACGCATTCGTGTAGATGGATTCAAATCTCCAGCCTAGGAAGCAATCAAAAGCAGAAATGCAGAAATGGAGAAATGCCTGCCTACAGCAGGCTTCATCAGCCACATAACATGTATCTCATGACAGAGCTGCAAGTCTGCAATACCCCATCAGGTAGAAAAGACCCAGAATGACGATTTGCTTTCTTCTTCATCCTTTAGTGATACATGACTAAACGTGACATGTAGTGCCATATCTATTTTTCCTCACCTTTATCACGGATTCACAGGTTACATACCCAATGAGACCATGCAGATAGCTCTTGTGTGAAGATTTGCTTAATGTTCTCCATCAGTTCACAGACTCAAATGGCTGGGAGTGAGGGATAGGGAAGAGCTGTCTAAATCCTTCTGTAATTCTATGGGAAACCAGATGCAGGATTTGATGCCAGCTAAAGTTAACCTGATGGACAAAAGGGTTTATTTTAACTTGGTCACTCGATCCAATTCACTGCACAGTCACATGAACACTTGTGCCTGTATGAGCCAAGGGGGAAAAGGGTGTGTTATAGCTCTGCCTGTTTTGGCAGCAGCACTGGCTTATTTCTATTTAAACTGTATGTTAAAGTATGTCTTAACAGCCCTTGAGCTATTTTATTTAGTCTCTTGAGTCACACATACATCACACAGATTTTTGCTGCTGTCCAGACTGGAGACACTTCATAAACAAAGCATGAGTCCTCATACAGGAGGGAAAATTATGGCATGTCTAACGAAATACTCAGTGATCCAGTGGCTGCATACAATGGTTGTATTTTCAGAAATAGTTGCCGTTTGGTAGTTAAAGCAAAGGATTGCTGAGGTATGCCACCAACATGAGAGAAGCAAACAAATGAATTTGTTTTCATGCTCCAGTCTCCCTACCTTCCATAAGCACTTTGTAAGGTCTCAGGATGAGAACTAACATTTTGATTGCGTGTCTTATGAAAAAAACAGCTGACAAAACTTTCAGATTCTCAAGATTCTTAAAGCATTTAAAAATGTAACATAGAGCTGTGATAAAAACCAGGCATGTGTAATATCTGTCAACAGGTTGACTGTTCATTCTCTCCTGTGTATTTGCAAGGCCTACACTACAAGAAAAGTCCTTATCTTAAGAGTTTGTTCATTTTCTCTCTCCCTAATACTTACCTTTACCTATGCAGTGATAAGCCACAGAAAAAAGCACACATACTGTTGATTTATAACATTTAAATTATGCATTTTGTTAGCTCATCCCAGTCGTACTCTCAGTGATGTAAATCAATGAATTTGTTTTGCACAAGTGGCTGGAGACATAAGGATCAACAACAACCTTCCTCCTTGCCTGCTTTGCATTTATCATTCCTACCTCTCTGTTTTGCTGGTGCTGATTTCCCCATTCAGTCTTTGATCTTGGCTATAATCTTGGCACACAATTACCTCTTCCTCTTCCCTTCTCTGTTCATTCTTTCCATCTCACAGCTGATAAAGTGGCACAGCTCAATAGAGGCAGTTCCTTACCAGACAACAATTTGGAAAACCAGAGCAATCACAACCCATTTCTGATGCTGCTCTGCGATAGCTGCGGTTAGAGGAGCATTACACATACCTAGTCATTCCAGCTATAACATTTCAGGCCAGCACAAGATGAACACAACACCCCTCAGGCATCTCTGCATTATGCTGCCCAAAGGCAGCAGCTGATGCACCATCTCAGGAGGCCTGATAGCAGCATTCAGTCCTTGCTCATGCATTAAATATCAGAATCAAAAGGGGCTGCTACCTTTTAAATCCAGCTCACCATAAAAGGATCCTCTCTGTTGGTTATTTCATAGCTGAAGGAATGAATAATTAAAAGGCAATAGGTATTCTTTAGCAGAACTAAATCTTTAGTTAGGAGCAGAACAACGTCCAGCAGATCCAGGCTTTCATTTATAAGAGCTTAGACGAGTCAAAGGTCCCTTGAACATATGCAGAGCAGGCTGGCAGCAGAGGTCTGATGTGCAGAGCACACATCCACCGACCCTCTGGCTCTCAGCTGGGGAATGTGTTTGTCACACAGGCATCCCTGCCTTCTGCAGGACTCGCACAACTGTCCTGTTTTCACCGTGCTGGTGGCACATTACAGGCAGATGAAGATTCCCTCCTTTTCAGTTTAATTTTACAAGCTGCTCCAGGATGAAATGTGCCACATGGTTAAACAAGATCTGGGCTCAGGGTGTGGGATTTGACTGGCATTAGCTGCAAGATGCCATATCAATGGAAATGAAACAAATTCATCTTGTTCCAGTGACTCAGTGCTGCACAAACAGAAGCTAGTTAAATATAGACCATGGCTGAAAAATCATTTTCCATAGGTGAAGCCTACTAAAATCCCTGCTCTCAGCAAAGCTGCAAAGCTTGCTGCTAGCTGATGTCCCTGGCAGCTTCTCCAAGGGGGCTTGGTGGGGCATACTGGGATGGACTGGGCACATATGGCATGATCCATACCTACCCAGGTAGGATGGGAGGTGCAACAAATGCTTCTCCAGTCCAAAAATCTCTGTGTTACAGCCCCGTGGTGGAGGCTGGCTCTGCTGCCCACAGACACGTGCGAGGTCTGTAGTAGAGCTGGCAGCTGCACTTTCCTCCTTAACAGCCTGATGGCTCTGAAGTGTCAGTGGCACAGTCAGAAGTCCTCTTACCCTTATTAGTGCAGGAAAAGTACTACGGATATACCTCAGGCTAAGAGGTGGATCTATCTTTTGAGGTAAGGATGTAAAAACAAGAAAAATAAGAGAATAGCATTTGATGACAAAGTCCCTTTGAATACTCAGCTTGCTAAACAGAACTAAAACACCTGAAGGCTGATCATGGAAGAATCCTGTCTGCCTCCACTTGGGAGTTCTCACTACTGTAGGATGAAGTGTTTCAGCATCAGTCACAACCAATATTCTCCACGGAGTGGCCATATTGCAGTCGGCATTTGCTGGCTGTGGAAGGGGAGCCCAAAGGCCAGTGGGCACAGGGCTCAGCTGCAGGTCTTGGTCTCTGGAAAGAAATTCCTGAGCACTGGCAGTACTGCATATCTTCCAAACAGGGCAGGTAGTTCTGTAACACTAAGAATAGGTGGCATAAAAATCACTTTTGTTTCTTCCTTCAGTTCTTTTTAAAAGCTGGGCTATTTTAGACAAAGAAAAGCCACTGTTTTAATGATTGGTCAATACCCAGGCATTTTTCCTGCCTTAGCATAGTCATCTTTTTTCAGGTCTCCTATGGAACTGCAAACAGGCACACTTCAAGTAAAACTTCAGGGTAAAAACACAGACAAATGCAAGTGCTCAGAGAAATGCAAGTGTTCAGGAATGCACTATCTCTCAGGCAAGTGCCCTTCCACAGGCAGTAAATGTCAACTGCAGTATGATCACTCGTTGGAGAAGACTGACTGTCACTAACACTGAAACACAGAAGGCAATGACCTTCTCAATGTAACCTAGAAGAGGGCTTCACTTATTCGCAGTCAGGGTGCATTGTTGGGTTGTTTTCACCTTTCAGATCTACTGGCATCTTTTGGCATTCACGGTAACACCCACATCCATATCAGCTGGACTACAAGTCACACAGTCACTTCCCAGCCTCTACCACTGCAAGGGGTTGGTCTGGCCAAGCTGCAGACCATTTTGCTTCCTGAGCTCCACAAGCTTCATGTTGGCCTAGTCACCAAGTTTACCTCTGTGGATTTAGGTTCCCTCATTTGCTGTTGCTACCCCTAATTTAGTGTCGTTCACACACTTGAGGAAGACACACTCTGTGCTGATCAAAATGTGGAGCAACGTGGACTCCAGCAGAGTACTCTGCTCACTACTTGGTGCCAGCTGGATGTCAGCCCTTTGATCTCCTGGAGTCCAGCTGAAGGTGGTCCCAGCAGATTTCAACCCACCCACAATCACCAGATTGTGACTGCAGTACCAGAAAGGCCATTTCCCACTGGCAGAATTTGGCAGCTTTGAATTTTTCCTACACTGGCAAGGATGAAAATATGCAGATGGAAAGAGAAGCCATGGTATCTCTCAATTAAATTTTTAAAGTCCAACTGAGACCTGGGATTGCAAAGGTCAGCATTGAACTGTACCACAAATTTATCAGCACAAGAACAGCTGCCTTTGTGGCCTTTAGCTTACTGAAAAATGATGATGATGTTCACAGATGAAATTGAGATCCAGCACAAATTCAAGTGCATGTGAGGCACAACTTGCAAGAACTGATTAATTCCCAATGTCAGTGACTGTGATTTAAGCATTCTTCCAAAACCAAAGAACATCTCTTTAGTGAGGCCTCCTTAACAGTTAACAAGATCACACGTTCCAGAAGATCACAGAACTTGTGGGAAGAGATTTTGTACCTTTCAGTGAAGCCATTAAAAAGAAGGACTATCATGCAATCCAAAACGGAAGTAAAAAATGGAAGCAAAACCACACTGACTGACTCCAGTGAGAACTGGGTGTTCAGATGAAGAGATTACCATTTTGGGTGTACATACACAAATTAGCAATTAGGGGTAATTGCTTTCAGCTGCATTTTGCTGTTAAAAGAAGTATTAATAACTTGTAATTAACATTAATTTAAGGACAGATGAAAGCCCATGTTGGTGCTGAGAGTAGAATGCCTGACAGAAAACAGCTACCTCTTATGCAGTGCTGGTGGTTGTCAGCTAGAATATTTCTTGTGTGTTCCCAAACCAAAATTATAACAGCTTTAATGTCTCTGTCTTCTCAGGCCCACTTCCTGCCCACTAATCTCTCCCTTTAACCATGGTCAGATCTTCAACAAAAGTACCATAGAGGAACAAACTCTTTGTGCACAGGCTGCCAGGTATCAGCCAGACACTGCTCCTCACTACCCACCCCAGACCTCATGCCGTGGCACCGGACCTGCCGTGCCCGTGTGAGCTGCACCACTGAACTCCAAGGGGAGGCCTGTGAGCCACACTGCCTCGCCACACATGCTCTTCTACCGCCATGTGAAGAGATAAACACAGCCAAGATTTAAGACTAAAATGAGTCTGCTGGAAGATTTCCTTGTAATTTGCCCTGACAGCGTTTCCTGCCTGGAAATAAAATCTGTCCAGCCCGAGGCAGCCCTGGTTGTGCTCCTCTGCACATCACCACGCGAGGCAAGCCTATGCATAGGCCGCACGACAGGCAGGGCAGCCCCTCGGCTGGCCATGCCCAGGCGAACCTTCCCTTGTGCTTCCAGGGCAAACTAGTGAAGGGCCAGGGTGATGCTGGGGAAGAAGTTACTCAGCCATTACAGAGGTGTGGCTCTGTGGCTCCCCTGAGGTCAGTGAGGAGGTACATGGCACAAGGCACCCTGCCTGGTCAGCACTTCAGCCAAAGGCAAGTTCATCTCATGAGTGCCCCTCCCGTAAGTTACAACTTTGAAGTTATATTTCCAAGAGTTTACCTATTTCCGTACTTCACTCTGTAAAAGTACATGCCTGTTACAAGCTTAAATGCATCAGGCTTGTAGACTTGCTCTAAAGAATTGTGCTCCCAGCATCTGATTACCCAAGCTATAAAACCCTTTTGCAGAGTGGTTTAGTACACGCTTTTCTGGACAGAATGCTGGACCACACCTAAATCTCATCTAGGTCAAAGGGAAATGGACTTGGTCTCCTCAACAGTAGCCAACAGCACATATTTGTCAATACAGAGGACAAAGGCCAACAGGGACAGTTTCTCAGCTGAGCTCCAGATTTTAAAACACCAGGCAAGGCAAAAAATCCCAAACCTCAAGACAGTGATGCACCTATCCTACATGGCATGCCCATTTCTATTAACTGTTGACTACTGTTGAATTCTCTCCTGTCGACTACTGTTGAATTTCTTGGGTTTTTTCCCCCCACTCTAATCAGTATTTACATTTGGTCAAATGGGCATCCTTCAGCCCACAGGAGCATTTCTCAAGTTATCCAGCCCTGCTTCCTGAGCAGAATCACAGAATATTCTGAGTTGGATGGGACCGATGAGGATCATCGAGTGCAGCTCTTAAGTGAATGGCCCGTACAGGGATCAAAACTGTGACCTTGGCATTATTTGCACCACACTCCAACCAACTGGGCTAATTCCAGAGTCAGGGACTGACTTTCACCACTGTGGCTGGAGCTGTGACTAGAGTTCATTGCCCCATTTCCTTCACCATTCCAGCCCACCTCTGGGTTCACCACACATCACCTTCAGTGGTGGAGCTGGGCAGATTGAGGCCCCTGCACTATAACTGCTTGTGTAAGGGTCATGTGACTTCTTAAGGGGAAAAAAAAAAAAAAAAAAAGCCCTAAAAATAATAATTATTATGAAGCCCCAGCCAGGCATCCATTCTTCCAACAGTGGAGAAGCTCAGAGATCTCATTTCATCTCAATTTCCTGTAAATCTATTTCTATAGTCTGAGGTTCAGGAACCTTTTATAGGAACCTTTATTCAGTTCCTTTCAGCCACTCCGAGGTGCTCAAACAGACTCAGAATAGAATTCAGTCACTTTTATCACCAAAACTTAACAGCAAACAGGTTTCACTGTAAACAGGATTGGCAATACATTATTCAGACATTTTTAAGCTTTTTGGAGCACAGGAACCCCCCCACTTCTGATTGTGATTTTCAGTTTAGCTCTGGGAAAGCATTTAAACTTTCCACACTCCCTCTATTCTACTGATTTTGCAAGGAACACCCCCTTACCTGTTACAGACCATTAACAAAGTGCCCTTTTTGTGCTTCCTTGCCCTCCCCCGCGGCATTTGGAGAAATGCTGCAAAGCTGTGACCCTCCTCAGACTCCACTGCCTGTTGTCCAGGAGCTGGACAAGTCAAAGAGGAAGGTGTCCTCTGAGCAGGGGTGCAGGAAAACAGGAATTTCTCTTTAGGGACTGGCTGCAGAGAATTACCTGGTTGCTTAGAAACATGAGATTAACTACAGCTCAGTTTCCCATTACTTCACACATGCACTTAAGCAGAGGCCATAAATCAGCTCAGTGGGAGACTCAGGACGGCTGGTCTGCGGGGTGAGACACAGGGTCACCACACGGGGTCACCATGCAGGGTCACCATGCGGGGCAGGTGGCAGACAGGGGGGAGGGCATGTTTTCTGCTCCCCAGGCTGTGAGCTCCCTTAGGTTTGCAGTGAAAAGTTTCTCATTGCTGAGTTTCAGCCGCCAGGACAAGAGTCAGTCATGGAGCTCTGCAGCCACATCTCCTGTGCCAGGATTTCAGCTTTGATGACAATCAGTTGAGGGAATGCAGTTAGGGCAAAGCGTCTGACAAGAAGAAGCAGATGATATTAAAAGCAAATGATATTTTAAGCGTAAACAAAAGTTACGTTAATTCCTGCACCTCTTAGTAATATTTTCTATGTGAGCTGCCAAAGCATCAGTGATTGGCAGCAATAAACACACTCGCTGCCTGTTTGCATCTTTCATACCTCAAGGAATTGGACATAAAGGGTGATTAGCAACACAGAGACCCAACTACTACTTTGCTTACCCACCAGCACGTAATACAGAAGAAGGAAAAAACAATCTAGATAAAACAGACGTGGACTTAATCTCATACAGTTTATGGTCAAACCAGTTTAACATGAAAAAGCACCACTGCTAACACAAACATGAGAGCATAGCCCACAGTGTGTGCTCAAGAGCTTTAATGAAGTCTCTGCAAGAAAACTCTTCAAGCCTGACATAAGAGGTCAAAGGACAGATGAGCTGGTATCTGCCTATAAAGTATTAGAATTTGGAAAAAGATACTGGCAAGTGTGCCTAATTTAGACTCTTTCACATTCATCCACATTCACAGACATCAGCTCCCAGACACAGCGTGGAAGGGATATGCTGTGCAGTACATACCCAGTAACCTTGTGGACAGGAACCAGCAGCGTGGTTATCATTATGCTGGATAGTTACTACAAGCTGAGGGTTAATTATTAGCAGAATTTAAAAGCAAAGAGAGTTTGATCCAGACTGCATAGCTACACACACACACACAAAGCTTCTACCCTGAAGCACTTGCCGTCTCTTTACAGACAAGCTCAGCATAGTTTAGACACGTCCAAGGTGGCACAACATGCCAAGGTAGCAGTGACAGGGAGACTGTAGCCAGGCAGCTCTTGAAGCATCAGTACCTACAGGAATGCGTGTTGGGAGGCTTTTCACTGGTTGTTTTTTTTGCACTTCAATGGTTGCTTAAAAACAGTTAGCATGACTAGAACAAAGTTACGTTTTGTGTATTATTTATAAGTTCTGCACACAAAAATTCTCTCCTTGACCTTGGAAATACTTTTTTTCAGGGAGAAAGGACTAGAGTTACCTTCTGCTCCGCATTTGCATCCTTAACAATGAAAAGCAATGTCCTCTGCAAGGAAAGGCTTGCAAATATCAGGACTCTGATTTTGTTAGAGGTTATTTAGTGATATTTAATAGTGAATTCAAGCTGGTGGGATGGGGAAGGCCAAAGGAACAAAGCAACAATCAAAAACTGCAATCATCTGACATGTTTCTTTTGTAGATTAACAGAAACTCAGATTTAGTAGAGTTGTTCGTTCTTTTTCCACAGCAAAATGCTCTTTGGGCCTACATGAGCAATCATACCTAAGGGTTTTTTTCACTTAGTTGTCCTGTTAATTCAGCATTAACCTGATGGACTCAATTATAACAAAGAGTTTTACCTGTGCACAAGCACTTGATATTCAATCTGCATTCAGTAAGAAAACCAGGAATGTGGGTAAGCAGATCAGGTTGAGTTCAGAATACGCAGGGATGGGAGGGAATTTCCTCTTTCAGTCTTCCCCTGGGTTGCTGCAGATGTACAAACCTGGAGGTTTCTAAGGCAGACATAATGAGCAAGTACCACATGCAACTAATAGATGGTACACATTCTTCTACCAACACTGCAGAAGAAAAAGAAAAGGCATTTACCCTACCAAAATGAAATAAAAATGATGAGCCAAGCTGGCTAAACAAGGCAGTGTTTGTGTAGGGAGGGGGGGCTAAGCTGACAACACTGTTCTTTTATGTGCTCTCATACCGTGTTCAGTGCATAAACATGGGCTGACGTGACCAAGGGCTCCCTGCGACCGAACAGAGCAACTTTCCCCTGGCACAGAAGGATTAGTGTTTGCTGACCCTGTCAAAAGGAAATCGGGGCAACCTCTGTCTCCCCCCTGCTAGTCCTGCCACCCCGGTAGCTGCAGGGCTTACACTGTAGTCTGCAGTGTTTACATTGCTGGCCCCAAACCTTTTTCTGTGTCTGCAGTTACAGTAGAGGCTGAAATTGAGCCTAATTCTCTCATAGCAAATGAGAGTGCTTTCCCAGCCTGGCATTTAGCATTTCACATTCTCATTTACTGCAAACAACCATCAAAACCCAGAGGAAGACTACATGACCAGCCGAGAAGGTCCAACTTCCAGTTGGTTAGGGCTTAAGAGAAATGCCACCCATTAAGCCAAAATTGTAAAGAGAGTCCTAGGGGTCTTATGAGACAGGGCAGCTAGGTTCAGGGGTCACATCCAGCCCCTGCAAAGTGCCACAACTCAAAGTGTTTGTCATTAAGGGTCACAGCTGTGAGAAAGGCACAGCTTTAATGAGGGCTGAGTCAACAGGAGGGACCTTCCAGGCATGTAACACCAGCAGCTACGGTGACTGCAGACAGGAGTAGACTGTACTGATCAAGGAAACATTAGCTGAAGTAGTTTTGAAGTGAGCAGTCCCAACAATCTCCCTACCCCTTACCCCAATGTCCTCCCAAAATGGTGCTTTTGTTAGTACCTCAAATCTTGCTTTAGTAAATTAAAATACATTTCCTCTTTGCTCTGCTAGCCGTTGCAAGAACAACAAAGGTGAATTAAATCCTAACAATTTTCTTGGGAATGAATGATCCTGGGACAATGTCAATAGCCTGGCAAGGGCTGAGGAAACACTCAGGCATCTCCCAGCCTTCACTCATGCCCCCTCCCTGAAGTACTCCTCAAGGACTCCCCATGCATAAATAAGCTAAGGTAGGATGAACTTCAAATAGGCCTCGCCCTACACAGTCAAATAAACTAGGGAACATGTATATATGATTTGTAATATTTGCATTTCAAGCAGTGAAACTTCTTGTTTTGATACATTATACATGCTGGGATTACTAGCAAGCTGCAGACTGGATAGGTATTTTATGTGTTGCTTTTTACCATGAAGCACAGATGGTTGACTTTGTTCAGGGACCGGGCATTGCTGGGAAAACTCAGGTTATGGCAGTACAGCTAAACAGTGTTCTCCTGCTTACAGCTGTAGTTTAATTTATCCATTTACTACCTCTCAAGGCCAAATTTCACATTTTGCATCTGCAGTCAGGCTGGGCCTTGGCCATGCTGTTAGTTACTTGTCATTCTCAGTCAGTCAGTGCTGTAATCTCACTTATTTGTAGTCAAGCTGTTGTTAAGTACGATGATGTACATTCAAGAGATTACTCTGTATAAATGAAAGAACTTAACTTTTTTCTCAATGGTCACAAATTAGATAACATAGGCAAGGCAATAAATAAACTGGGTTTATACAAATTAACATTGAATTTGTTTGTTTCATAGTCTGCAGTCTGGAAACATGACCACTTGCACTAGGCTAATGTCATTGATTCCTCTTGCTCAGATAAGCATGCCACCAAAAAAAGTCTGAGGTGAGGTGGGAGCATTTATTAGGCCAACAAACAGGAGCTGGAAAAACAACAAAGCAACTTATCAGCCAGCCTAAAAAAAGACATTACCTCTCCCTACAAACCTTGCCTTGCTTATATCATGGCACTAAATTCACTATCCAAATATTTCTCATCCTAACAATTAAATTTTACATTTACTAGAAGTCCAAGAGCAGCCTCAGTTTATAATTGATTCTGCTAACCAAACAAGATTTTCCGTGCAGAAGGGCAAAGAAAGTGTGAGAACACCGGTACTGGAAACACAGCTTATGTAATTTGGCCAGCGCAGTATTTGAATCTGCGAGTTCCCCCACCCCCACGTGCTGCAATCCCAGCATCCATGGAGAATCCCCAGCAGCAAAATTATGGGCCTTGGGACCAAATTACCTCCCATCTGACACTGCCCAGAATTACCATCGCTAGTGTGGGTGGGTCTGTATCCCAAAAAACTGATTTGAGAGACAAGCTGGCTCCCTTGCAGGCATGCAGGATTCCTTGGGGACTCCTGAGAGGAGGCAGCAGCAAGCTCTTGAAGTGGCTGAAAGTCATCTTTCATTCCACACTCACTGCCACGGCACTGAATTAGGAGAGCATTTTCTGTGAGGCTGGAGGAATAATTGCATCCCATGGATCAAGAGATGAACAGGTAATGTACAGCCATGGGGCAGTGTAGGCATTTTCCCTGGAGCATCCTCAAAGTCTGGAGAGGCCTAATAAACTGCTTACAGGAACCATTATAGGTCTATAGCCATTAAATATATAACCCTGCTTTGTCAGCTGCAGAGTATACATACCCACACACGTGGTCCCTTTCCAGCATCCTTGTTATTAAGAGCAGCTCAGGCATCCCCAGCGAGCTTCTTGTTGAGACAGAAAAGCAGGGAAATACTCTTGAAATTAATTCCTAGTCTATTTTCATTTAGAGTAGCCACACAGCTCCTCCCTGCCTCAAGGCGATGTCAAAAGCAAAAACCAGAATTACAGACAAATGAGCTTCAGCCCCACTGCTCCAGCAGGACAGGGTTCTGCGCTCAGCCTTTCCAGCCAAACCGCTCCTCTGCCTGCCCCTCTCAGCACAGCCTCCAGCACCAGCGGCTGTGAATGAGCCCAGCTCCACAGGTATTGATCCTGGTACAAAGCAGATGCTTGGCCCAACTGGCTGGACTCAAGGTCCCCTCTCTGCCACCCTCACTGCCTTCCCTGCATCCACTTCTGTTGTCAGGACTTAGGTCGACTTCAAGCATGCAATGGAAGATCTGCACTGCTAACGCCTTGTCTCATGTAGAATAATAGCAGAGGCAAAAAGGTATCCTTAATTCAGTTTACATTTAACTATGAACAGCTGAGGCAGAGCCACCTTCATTCTTCAGAGGAATCATTACACCAGCAACCAGGCTGACTTTCAAGAAAGTTAATTCTCACTAACTTTTGAGGGTACTCATGTTGATGCAGTCTATGTTATTCCTTAGCTGCACCATACCAGAGTGGCAGTGGCCACATTTATGGCTCCATGGTGCTGTAAATTAACACTAAACCTGTGTTTTAATAGTGGCAGGCAGGCAGCGGCTGTTGCTGCTGAATGCCCAGCAGATTGGTATTGCTCTCAGGGCTCTCAGAAGGGAAGGCACTGAATAGCCTAAAGATATTATTGTCTACAACAAGCATTTTCTTTCATAAACACCACCTGAGAAAAAAATCACCCAGCCAACCAACCAAAAAAGTTGTATGTTGGAAATAGATTATGAAAAGGCTTTCCTGTGCCCCTGCTCTGGGCACTAGGTTGTCAGATTTTACGTGAGGGGAAAATAAGACATTACATGATCTGAAAGAGCATGTTAGAGAAAGGAAAGGCAGGATACAGAATAAAATGCATAATTCATGGCTTGTGAAAGCCTTGAGGCAAGACCTTTTGGACTTGCTAATTGCTTTGCTGAGAAATAGGCCAGAAGCCATAAGAATGACTCCTACAGCCCGGCAAATGAATGCATAAAGCATTGCAACATCCACTCAGGGGCTTCCACATTGCCCCTCTTGCACAGGTGTGCTGCTGGCTTACCCGGCTACATGCCAACCAAGGACACGTGCATGGGATATCAGGCTGATCCAAAGATCTAAATTTAATTCTGGTATGTAGTTCAGTATATTCAGGTTTTTGAACTGCAGGCAGATACATTTATATAAACTGGCTGCAGCCATACTGTAGCCCTTAGAGGACCTTCACTGTGTGCTCAGAGCCTTAGCATGCAACTCTGTGCATGTGAGACAGGCAGAGATGAGCGCTGCCTCCACTGCAGTAGCCAGATTTAGCCTCACTGAGCTCAATGGCAAAAAATTCAGTGGGTGCAAGATCAGATCCCAGTTGCAGGCAAAGAAATTCATATGACAAGTAGGAAGGATGAAGGCAAGCTTAACAGCTTATAGTTGCTGAGGTTTGCGCGAGTGCATGGTTTGGTGGATTTAAGTCATGAACATAACATCAAAATCTTTTCACTTCCTATGTCGTAACTACCTCCTCCTCTATGTCCCCAGTGAGCAGCTTTGGATTTTCTCATACCAGCAGGCAAAATCATGGGATTTTGTCTACCTACATGTTCAAGTCTCCTTACTGGCATTCTCCCATTCAGAAAATGCTATTCCAGCCAATTCTCTAATAATATCCTGCTGACCACCACCAGACACTGCTCTTCTTCGTAAAACCTCACTGGAATTTTGCCTTAAGGACCTAAGAAAGGCTTTGCTATTGCTGTTTTGAATGTGTCACCAAATTCAGTAAGAGTCATTCATTGTGTCTGAAGAAAGATGGACTTGCCCCCAAAGCACAGGGATCAGACCGTCCTGCTCCGCCAGCTTGTCCAGCTTCCAGCCCCTTCAGTTCCCTTCCAGCCCCAGCATCTTCTTGCTGTCCTGTTTTAACTGTCTTCCCACACAGTGTCCTTAGAGAAGTCTAACCCCTCAAGTGATACTCTCAATCCATCAGCAGAAAAATCTCTTTTAGAGTCCTTTCCTTCCCCTTTGGTATTATTTACTGATGTATCAAAATTAACATAAAAACTCATTAATAAAGCACAGATCTATGTCTTCCATAAAACAGCTTATCTCCATGAGACTGCAGAAGTAAAACTACTGAAAATGCAAGAAAACAGAATCTGTTCCTTAACTGTACTTCTCTCAGTCATACTACATCAATTAATTTACTGAAGCAGATCAAATTTTAATTGCTAATACACTTATTTTCTTACTTTAAGATGTTCCATCTATTTTTCGGGGTCAAGAATATGAAAAAGAAGAAGAACTTGACAGAGCTGAAGAAAAAATAAGATGATCAAAGATCCCTGCGCTTGACAGGTTTCATGGGGAAACCATCAGTACCAGCTTGTGAGTATGAATGAAGCTATCAGTTAATATGATAGTGGTATAAAGTTTCAGAGCATATAAAATGTTTTTTTGTAATACTGCAAATTACATAATGGTAAAAAGACAGACTGCTTTGCAATACCTTCTATATAAGAATCTTAACTATTATTCTATAGATATAAAAGGAGTCACAATGAAGGCAGGAGAATTTAAATAGCAGTTCAAACATCAGTGGTGAAGTAGTGAAGCTGTGGATACCCAGACCTAGATCAGACTAAAATGCCATTGCTAGCTCTATAGACAAATAACCTTTAAGCTACTTTATAACTGATGTGCAACATGATTCAAACCAAGCTGCAACACATTCAGTGGGCAACTCTCTCCTACATCTTTTTAAATCCGCCTGTAACATTTTAACTCTTTATGTTACTGTCCCTTAAGTTTTGATATCTGCAAGGCGCATACAAGGAATTCACAGTTTCCCCGAGGCCAGAGTTTCCAGCCCAAATAAGCCAATGAATGTTACAGCATAGAGAAGTGAAAGTGGGAACAACAGAAAAATGTCACCTAATCTTGTGAGTTCCACCTTTAATAAATGTTGGTAGCTCCCACACTGGATGTAAGGTAAATATGCGCTAGCAGTAAGTAGTGTTTGGTGTAGATTTGTTTTGTTCTGTTCTGTGACCTATCCATTTGGTCCAAGAGAGAAGGCAGTAAAAGCAGAATGGGTCCATTGCAATCACAACACAAAGAACAGTCTTTCACTTCATGCAAAGAATACTAGCACAGATGGTGAATCCACATTTTGCAGGAAAATCCATGTGCTTCCACATTAATGAGACATGGGTTAGAAGAACACAGTATTATACACTGTCGTCATTATGTCAGAAGTGATTTGTTGTCCAAGCTTAGGTATCCAGATGGTACCAAAAATACTCCAAAATTTCTATAAGCACAAAGCTTTCACTATAATTAAAAAATGGTTTCAGAAAATATACTGGTTTCTCTGAGTATTTCTAGCTCACTTTTAACTGCTGAACACGCCCTGTATTTTGCTTGCAGTACTTTAACAAGAAGGAAACCGGCACAACATATATGCGCTGGAAAACCTCAAAAGGCAGAGCTGGGGAGTGATAGCACAGGAGAGGGGAGATGGGCAGAACCATCACGTTCCAAAGTGCAGAAAAGAAGGAGCCAGGAAGCCAAGAGCTATATGGTGCTTCCTTGGTGGATATACTAGCAAGATCTTCAGAAAAGAACTGGCCTCTATTCATGCAGAATGGCAGAAAAGCAAAATTACAGAACTAACTGTTCCACATTCATACCGTTAAGACTAGCTCCAACGAGGACCAATGGCCCCTTCTGATTCAGATCAGGTTTAGCCCCCTCTGTGCGTGATGGGTTTATCCATACTGGAGCCAAAGCAGTTGGATTTTATAACTAAGTCCCATTATTAGCACACTTTATTTTCTGATAGGAGCCTCAAAAATCTTCATAAAAGCTTGCAGTGAAATAATTGCTCTCTTTTCACTTCACTCTAGCTGACTCCCACAGGTTAGACTGTATTTTTTCTCTTAGAAGTAAATTGTACAGCTTCTCTTAAAAAGCTCACCTTTGAAAATAACAGTCTAGAAAATACGAGGCTAAATTTGATAGTTTTTCCTTATGTTTCAAAGCCAGGGAAGGGTTCTCCTGGAAGAAAATGATACCTTTTGTACTCAAGAAGACTGAAAATCTGCTGCAGAAAAAAAATGGGTGGAAAAAAAAATAAAGAAATAAACTGCCAGGATCGTATGTGCGTGACAGAATTCAGTCTTTAATCTGACAGGTGTATGTCAGCACTTCTTCACAAACATACCTGTAAGGGATCTGTTGTTTTCCTCCTGTTATTGTACTGTTTCCTAATGATACCCCTTGTTTTTTAGCTTAGCTTCCTGCCAGTCTCTTTGCCTGATGTCCAAAAAGTGAACAGGTTAATAAAACAAGAAAATCTGACACCTTTTGTCATCGATCTATTTGCTCTTCTAAGTGTCTCAAGCAAATTCATCTTGACATTAGAAATCATGTTGTCAACCATGCAGTAGACAATGTGGTCAAAAGACAGATTTACAGACTGGTAACTAGGGAGCAGACAGAGGAGGTGGCTGCTCAGCTGATGGATATAAATAGTAAAATCCCAGTCAACAGGATATTATTGTTCTTTGGGGTTCCCAAAGAAGCCTTAAGCGATGGATCAGCTCCTACGCACACGCTGATAGCAAGCCACCGTGTGCAGTGAGGAGAACCTGCCCAGGGAACATACGGGGCTATTTCAGGACTTACCAGGCCTCAGCACTTCCCATGCTCTGATGGGAAGGAAGATTGAGAAGGTGGGGGGAAAGCGCTCAGCAAAGCACCTGTCATTTATTCATTCCTCTTAGTATTAGTAACTCATCTCTAAGAATGAGACTGAACAGCAATGCTTTCCTCTGCTCATGCAATGAAACGACGCCTAGATGGAGATGACCACACAAACACCAAAGAGCCTGAGAAACTGGGAATAGAGAACAAAGAAGGAAAGGAATCTTCCAGGAGCAGGTCAGAATGGCTTATTTATCAAGCTGTAACTCCACAAGACACCAGCTTCAACTGGCTTCAAATCAAGGCAGCTTACACTCTCAGATATGCAGAGCTTCCATTATAAACCACATTTAAAGGTTAGGTAATTAATTGCCTCATTCCTCTATAACCTTTGCAGTAAGAAAACATAGAATCTGATTGCTGTCCTATTTCTAATTTTGTTTCTTTTAACTCTCTGACTTCTTTCTCTTGCAGAACATATTGCTATGATCATCCAGGGTAGACACACATCCTTTGATAGGTATTTCCCCACATTCACACAAAATAAATATGCCTCATCCATGCCCTCGCCAAGCTCTCCCTTGGTCTTCCTCTCTACTCCACTGAGCTCTTTCAGACCTATGCACAAGGCAGACAGGCTTTCAGGACAATGGATATAGCACTACTCTCTGTTAAAATAACATTTGGATGATTCTGAGAACTGAACTGAAGAGCATGAATTGACAGCAAGTTCATGCTGGGATAAAATTTAATCTGATTCATTTATGCATGGAAGCAGAAAGCTTTTATTAGCATACATTTCTCAAAGAAAACAAATTATAGTTCCTGGAGATGTTCATCATTAATTACCCTCTTCCAGCATCTAGCAGGAAGTTTTCTTTCTTCCGCAGCTTCACTTTATCTTCTTTCTAGAAACACATACTCAAAAGAAAATAAACAAAACTTCTGTAACAACCTCAGTGAACTGAAAGCACAGTACAAAGAGCCAGAGGGAGCACAGCTAATTCGGATCTTAACTGAGGTAATTCCAAAGCACTTGAAGGAAAAAAAGTTTCTACCTGAAGATGATAACTAGTAACTCATAAAGATGATCAACATACGACATCAAAAAGTACATCTTCACAAATGGGGAAAAAGTAGAACAAAGCAGGTTTATTTTATTTTACAAACATTTTGTTCTCCTTGCATTTAAAAAGCCCCAAGTCAAGCCAAACTGAAATCTGATTGCAGTTAACCTTCACACCAACTGGTGTGCACTGCACAGAGCACCACCAAGCACATGCAAACCCAGAGGGGAACCACCTGCCACCAAACATGAGAACACCACATGCTGGGGTGAAAGATGGGTCTGTAGCTTCATGGTTATTAGCAGCTTGTAAAGGTTTACTACAGAGAAGGCAGTATATATGTGTTACAGCTCACATGAATTGTTGGGGGACATCGTTAGCTTTTGCTGTAACATAATGAAGGCGACAAGAAGATGTGAAGAAAGGAATTTGGTCAGGTAGTTCCAATGGTCACCTTGAAAAGAGAATACCAAGATTCAAGGCCTGCTCCACCAAAATTTTCCATGTTCTTACATAGGAAAGAATGTCATTAGGTTGTCTGGATAACTTGGAAATAAATCCTCTGGCTTTCATGAGTCTTTTATCCTCAAGCCTAACTTAAAGGTGTCATCTAGAGAAATACCTTAAAACCATGAGACACCTAAACACTAAAAAAATAGAAATAAATCCCTGCTAGGACGCATTAGGGACACATTTCAGTTTTAGTCAAGATAAACACAAAGCAGTAAGAAAGAAAGCCTATGGGCATCAGTGTTATCTGATGATATCTGAGGGTTGAACCCTCTCTGTAAAACAAAAATTCCTAAATGCTACTTCCACATCCATAACAGCCCATTCATTCTTCTTTAAGGATGCTGCATGCAAGAAGACACACATGTAGCAGGACCAGAAAGCCAAGAAGTGGGCAGCCCCCACCAATCTTTCTGTCACGTGGCCATCACATTAGCACATTACACTGTATTTTCCATGCAGCTCCTGTGTTTAGGCTCCAAAACTGATCATTAGTATGATAAATTAAATGAGTGGAAACTTTGGCTCAAAGAGCCCAAACTGCTGCAGCTCTGAAGTCAGTCACTCTTCCTAAGCTTTGGTTCATTAGTGAAATGAGAATAAGAGGTCAAGTGAACATTCAGTTTATAATTAAGTGCCTAAATGACAAAGCTGTTTACTGGCTTGAGTGACGCAGCATGGGGGTCTCATCAGCGCTTGCTGTGGACATCCAGACCACTTCTGCAACTGGCTTTCATAATCAGTCTCAGCATAAAAGCAAAGGACTCACTATGCGTGAAAAAAACTGAGATCCTGCATAAAAAAAAAAATTGCTCTAGAGCCATCTGTGGGATAGGCAATGAAATAATGCTTCTACCTTTCCCAAAATTAAAGGGCGTCAAGGACTTGAAAAGTACTAAGATCTGACCAGTGGAAACAAAATCTGAATATAACTTGCTGTATTAATTAGTTTCCAAACAGTTTTGAGACAGATGGGTATCAGCTTCCCAGACCTCCTCAGCTACACCAGGATCTCTCAGCACCTGAGGATGACCCCTCTTGGCTATGCCTGGGTGTGCACAGGAAGCGTGCGCCGTCCTTCTCCAGAAATGGGCTCCCATCACCAGGGTCAACCCATCAACCACTTCCTGACTTCAGAGGAGTCACACTGGTGCGACCTCCAAATTCTTAAATTAAAATAAACTCATGGTGAGTGATACTGTCAGCTGCAGCTTAGACAAAGGATTTTACAGCATCCTTTAGCTGTGCTAGCAACCAGAACGTGGTGCTTCCTCTCTTCATACACACAGTTGTTGAATGAAGATCTCCTATCTTCTTTTATCTTTCTGATAAGAATAAGGATGTTTTAAAGTTTTGAAAGGCCAACATTGAATACGTCAAAAAGACTGTCTACCTTCACAAGAAGAAATGCAGTTTAGGCAGTAAAAATTCAAACTATGTCTTCTTTCAGCCAATGTCAATAACCAAACAACTCCCGGAAGAAGACTGAGCACAAGTTCTTTTAACCAACATTAGGTCCCTTAACAACTTTTTTCTCTATAATGGCAAGAAACAGAAAAACTCAGGCAAGAGTCTCTAAAATTTCAAATCACTCCTTGTCCTGTATCCAGAGAGATCTTAAAAAAACAAAAAACAAAAAACAAAACCAGAAAAAAAAATGAGAGCAACAGGAGCTAAATGCTGTTCAATGGCATTAATCATCAGGCCAGGAAGGCCCCTACACAGCCTGAAACCTGAGAACAGAGAGGGACAAAACGTTTCCCAGCTACTCTTAACAGTTACTCTTGGAATCACTCAGGTTTTGTACCAGAAACAAGCCTCTGGAACACCTTATCAAAAAAGGAGAGTCAGTGGGAATTTTGTCCCTGAAAGATCATCTCATTTGGGCAGGACTTTTATTTTTCACTAAGTTTAAGTATGACATGCAAATGCTGGCCACAGTCCCTCCGGCACTATCTAGGTTTCTGAGGACCACGCTCTTCCCCATGGGCCTGCTTCTGTTTGCCTTGTTACTCTCTCTGGGCAAACAGCCCAGACAGATTTATGCTTCATTCCTTGTATTTAAGACAGTAAGTCTGAAGTGGACATTTCATACTATGTTATTTATAAATGCTAGATCTTTATTAAGTTACAACTGCAGTTCATGTTTATCATGAACATCAGTAAGAGCCAGAAAACTTTAATCATGTGTCCAAATGCAGTCATATGAAGGATCAGATTTTAAGTTATCTTCATTGGCATTGCTTTCATTTGTCACAGAGCCAGGTCTCTCTTGCCCTTCCCATTTCTCACTGAGCCAAGAGAAGCATAATCAGCCCTCAGTTGTGAACTACCCTGACTGCATACACCAAACACCTACTGACATACACCACGGGGTTTTTCGCAAAGAGTGAAATGAAATGGCAAAGTACTTCTATCTGGCCATTAGTGCACAACAGAAAGACAGCCCGTGCACGTAACTGCTCCCTCTGCTTTGGCTGCAGTTCAGAGCTTCAGCTGGAGTCCTGTGAAATGGACACTTCAGGCTGTGATATGACTCTCACAACATATGAATAACACACGGCCTCCCAATCATCAGGAGGTTTAGTGCACTGTTACGTGTATCTCTTGAAGGAAACTTGGGAAAAACAGGCTGGAAGAGTAAAAATGTATCTGGGCCATTCCATGGGTATGGGTAAAGCATCTCTGACCTTAGCAGGGCTCAGGAGGAACTCAGACATATGGAGCATCTAAACAGACGTGGTTCCTGGTAATGGACACTACATAAGAGCAAGGACTTCTTTGCTCAGCATGGGACACTACAAAATGCACTCATATCCTCAATCTTAATTATGATAAAATGAAGATCCAAAAGGATGCATGCATTAAATATAATGAGGACTGGAAGATAAATCTTTGTTTTTAAAATGAACCCTGTGACAACATATTTCATGAGCATTTATTTTGTAAACAACTAGAATTATACTACCAATTACACTACCAAAAGAGGAAAAACATAATGAAGCAAATCAACACTAGATTTGCTAGGAAGTCTAGAAAGGTCTCATTTCTGACTACTAACAGTAAAAGATGCTAACATTAAAAGTACAAAAAATAAGGTAACTCATTCTTCACAAATATACTAGGTCTGAATTACATTGACCAACCTCAGGAGTAACTTTCAAGATATGGCATAAAATACATTTTAATTTGTGTCTGAAATTAATTAGTGGAAAATTAATAGAATCCCTCAAAGTATTACATTATTTTAACAAATACATCTTGAATCATGCCATCGAATTAAGTAATGGGCACAGGATTAGAGTTATCTTATAAGTGTTTTTGATAACATCTATTCAGAGTCAGTGGGATTTTTGGTTTTGAAGCATACAGGTCCACAGGCATTCACTCTGTAGATATCCAGGCTGTTGCTATTACGACCATCCCTAGAAGATGCCGATTTAAACTTTTGTTCGTGGCTGTACAGCCTCAAACTACAGCTAAAATACAGCTCAGCTCTTTGCACAGAAATATGCAGCAATTACAATGAAGTAAAATTCATCCTGCAATCCTCCACCTACAGTCTCTGTATTTAACTGGTTGGGGAGATGTAAAAATAGAATAACAGGTACAGAGATGTGTAGAAAAAGACACTTATTTCTTATAAGGTGCTGTGATGCCCTTCACCACCTCAGCACTGACATGTATCTCACTGCTTATCAGATAATTTCTACTCCTGAATACATTTTTGAGATCATTTTGACTTCTACATGACAAGACAGATATTTGGCTCTTCCCCTTTAGACATATGCCCTTAAGAATCATTCTGAAACAACAGTAAGGATCAACAACTTAGGACATAAACAAATAGTGTTTAAATGGACACTGACAAGCCAAAATGCCCAAGGTTGCTTCTTCTAGTTCAACAGAAGTCTGTCTTTAAAAGCGAAAAAGGAAATCAAGTCATCTCTTTGTAATATTTTCAAAATAAATGCTACACATACTTCAGAAGGCAAGTGACATAAGCTTGAAATTGTCCTTAGGAGAAAGAAAATTGTTTGAATTTCTGTCCAAGTCAAGTGGACAAAACAAAAAACAAGCAGGAGAACTATGAAAAGTCCATTACACTTTTAAATCATCACTAGTTTTAAGACAGTGTTTTGAAGATTGTAATTTTTAAATTATGACTTCAGGCAACTAATATGGTCTGAGGTGTCACAAGCTCTCCTAATACTGAGGCTGGTCAGCACTTGAACAACAGCTCACGCAGGAAAGACAGAGAAGGTGATGTTGGTAAGTGACAGCACATCAACCCCATGCCTCGAGTCAGGTCCATGCAGTTGCCAAACACAGTCTCTCTTAAGACAAAGTGTCTGTACATGAGTGAGTTCATGTGACTGTGAAGCTACTAGGAATGATCTGAATTTGGTGTCATTTCATCCATTCAATGGGACAGAGAGCCCATACTTCTAATTTGTTAGAAAAATTAAGCATTAACCTCGTTAAAACGGCATGCTGAAACCTGCAATTTGCACTTTGTCTCACCTCTCACTGCTCCTTTATTTCAGTGCTAGAGTTTCCTACATCTGGAGCAGGTAAGTCTTCCTTCCATTGCTGACAAATACTGTCAGGTATGAGACTGCCCTTACAAAGACCATCCCCACTAGGACACTTAGGTTTCCAGCATTAACTTTGGCTTCTTATACCTGGATCTGAATCTTTATTTTGGGGGTTCATATTTGTAATTCTCAGGCCTATTTAACTTCACTTTTATATAGAATAGGATCACTTTATAGTTGTACAGTGCTTTGCCTAAGGTTCTCCAGACAATTTAACCTTTCCAAATGTCTGAATCTACAAAGAACTCCACTAAGTGAACATGCCTAGAGGCAGAATGAAATCCTGCTGAGTATGGTGACAAGTTATAGAAGAGTTAAAATAACGAACAGTTACAGGACCTTACTTTTGTCAGAATGAATGGATACATTAAAAAGGTTTCCTTCTACTCGTGAAATTTCCATGTATTTGAAAAGCATGTCAAACTATAGAAAACAAGTTGAATGCTGCTGTATCTTGCAATTAAAGGAAAATTATTACTGTCTGTAGTTAAGTGCAAAAGTCATAAAAAGTATGCTTCATACGTAAATTAAAAATACGGAGAGAAACATTTTCAAGACTGACTATAGCACCTGCCTTTGGTCATCCATCAGAGATGCTTAACCCCCCACAAAATAAAGACATATAGATACTCTCACTGCCAGAGGTAACTTCTGTGAGTTAAGCATTTGTATTACTTCTTAAGACAGAGGCTTCAGAATCTGTTACCTCCTAAGATGCTGAGATTCATGTTACTGACAATTATAGTTACTACTGTCCAAAGCTTATAAAGTCTAGATCGCAAGGATCCAAACAGGAAGTCAAGCAAAATCAGAGAGTGCTGGGACTTTATGACTAACTGATCCACCCAGAGATATAAACTATGGCAAGGATGGGGAACCGATGCAACTGATATTGTTCAGGTTATTTCGTCCAGTCTGTCACCATTTTTTTTCTCCATTACTTTTGATAATGCTACAATACACTCCTGTGTAGCCCTCCAAATACTTTCAAAGGCCATGTACCCCTCAGCAGAGCAAGAATCAGACTCAAGAAAGTATTTAAATCTACAGAAATAAAGGAATAAACATGTACAGGTTTCTGTGAGTTCTGGATCAAACCCTGAATGAGTAGTGAAATAACGAGCAGCAGGACCTTGACTCATCCTCTGATAGCAGAATGGTAGAGTTCTACCATCCCAGCCCATCTACTTTATTATAAATGTACAAAATGAACATTCAAACTGTAATTATTTTTAAGTTGTGGTAACAGCACTTGTTTGCCAGAGATGAACAACACATCTGACTGCACAATTATTCATCTCTACATATTTCATTGCAGGGAATGTAAGGAAAGATATGTACTGCTCAACATACATTTAGACTATTGCAAAGCACACAACCAACATATCATCTAAAAGAGGATGAGGATGTTGCCTCTTTCTAGCAAGTGCAATTCACCACATAAGGAAGTATATTTTTGATGATCCTAAATCAAGCTTCCAGTAGGGAAGATTTTAAAATATTCTTGTATTGTAACAAAATGTTCCCAATGGTGTTGTAATGAAAGAAAGAAAGAGGAAAAAACCCATCTCCTGGCAGGAAATTAATTATTAAGCATTCCACTGCTTGACGATGCACTCCTACATTCTGTGCAGGCTTTCAATTTCTCTCTCTCAGTATGTGGAGAATATACAAACAGAACAAAGAGCACGAGGGTATCCGTTTATTAAATGCATTTAGAAACTAAACAGACTGGGAGAGAGGAACCTGATTTGTGCATCACCATACCTGTTTATCCCCTCTTTACATTCCTCTCTCCTCCATTAGATTGTCACTTCTGCTTCTGTTCTCTGAAATCACCTCTGTTGAGAATGGAAGCATTGTGCCTGCTCTTAGCATCACTTAGCTGACACAGTTTTGATCTGTCACTTCCTTCTTTTAAAAAATATAATAGAGAATCTCTTGATGGAAAGGGAAAATAGAAGCCCATCATTATATGCCTAAATATCAAGATGTAATTCCATTTTTAAAATCATTCTTTTTTTCCACTCCCAAGTCCAGCCCGTTTAGTAAATTTCACCCCTTGCTGCCTATGAAAAAGCCGAAAAACCCACAGAGGCCATAATTTCACCTGTTAGAAACACGACAGAACATAAAGTTCCTCAAGCTACTTCTGCAGCCAGCACATGAACCTACAACATCTCTGTTTGGTGGGATCATACCACTGCAAAAGCACCTTCAGGAGAGCAGATACTTCCCAGTAACTGGCATCTTGGATTCTTCTGGATGTGGAACAACCAAACTAGAGACGGAAGATGCAACAGACTGAAACAGCATATGCCATCTTCAAATAGAATTCTATGCCAGCAATGCTGTATAGCCTAGCTAAGACATAATGAAGAATTTTTCAAGAGAAATAAACAATTTTCACTTTTAAAAAAGGAGGCAGAAAGGCTATGGAAAACTACTACAGCAGATGGTCGTATGAGTCCTGCAGAAACCTTAATACCAGCTAGGCTGCTTGGGACCCTTTCTCACAGTCATTAGCACTTGGGCTCTTCCATCAGCTGCTGGGCAGGATGGCTCAGACACAGCATGGCTGTACTGCCTCATCTGCCTTGCACACCTCTTGTTTCTCTGGCCCTGTGCATCAGCCCAGAAGTCTCCACCTCTGCATGCAGACGTGCCAGTGTTTGCATGTGTTGTTTGTATCTGCAAATATTTAGCTGCTGCCTCCCATCCTCTCCTTACGCCTTCTTGGGTCTACATTAACGTGATGGACTCCCCAAGGACCAGGAGGCACCTCCACAAATGCAAAATGTCCCACTGAATGGGAGCATTCTGGAATAAGACAAACCATCCACTTCATGCTCTTAAACACAGCTGGTCTTGCAAGAGAGCGCCACCGGAGCTGGAAATGCAGCAGCAGATGGGGACCTTCACTGCATGCAGTCCTTCATGTGGCTCTGGGCAGCGGGGTCCTGCGAGGGGTCTGATGGTGCTGATGAAAACTCTGTATTGTCCTCACCTAGTTTTTCATCCTAAACTCTTGACTTTCTAGTGCATCAAAGCTGTTATTGATTCTGCAACTGATAGAAAATGATACTGGCGATGATTCAGATTGCATTGTTTTGAGAGGAGAGAATGAATTTTGAATTATAAAGCAGAAGCAAGTTTAATTACTACATACGAGCATAGAACATATGCTGCCATTTTACAAGAAACTGTTCTGAAGAGAAGCACCATGCTCTGCCACCAAGCTCCTGAGCAACAAAAATCACACTCTCACGAGTATCAGACTCGCCATCTGTAAAATGTTTTTCATCTCTAGAAGATAATGTGAGAATTATGTGTTACAAATCATATACTTTGTGACAGCTATTATCACTTGCTTTGGAGCAGCACCTTAGAACAAATGCTTTTTCTCTCCTTTAAGAGCTCATGTGAGGCATGAAACTTCTTAAAAACCTATTTGGTAGTGCAAGCAAGGTGATAACTAATATATGTTTCAAAATTTCTCTTGTGTAGCAAGAAGGGAACAGGAGGGTTTTTTCATGAACATAATGTCATTCAATGGAATTTGCTCTGTAGGATGACATTCTCCTACACACTATAGGAATTTTAGATAAGGCTGTGTGCATCTGTATACATGCATTTCAAGTTCCAGGAAGGGAAATTACTTTAACCCTTCTCTCACAAATGACTGAGAGGCAAAGCCAAAAACATATCACTCTTTCTAAGAACAGATTACTTTTATATTCCTTCTCCAAAAAATGCCCATGAATAAAGGATTAAACTTGGTTTAATTACTATAGTTTTGAGATACAAGAGATCAGAGGCAGGCCAGCCATGTTAACACAGAGAATCAAAAGAGACTGAGACAGAAGCCAGAAACATAGAACTACAATGTAATGAGAGACTGTCAAAACCCAAGGGGAGTGCAACCTGGAATCAACAGCCCTGACTGTACTAAAAATCTGAATTTCAGAGGTTAGGATGATGCAGGTCAAAATGATGTGGAGGTGACCCCATCAGCAGCTAACTGCATTAATACACCAGAGCTGAAAGAATAGCTAATTTGACTCTCTTTTCCGATAAATTATACATTTTCTATAATCAATCCAAACTGAAACTAATTTCCAGCAATTGGACTGCTCTGCCAGTAGACAGTGCCTTAATATAATTATGCATAGACAGGAAGAGATAATGACCGCTGATTCAAGTCTATTATTTCTATGGAACATGAAGATACATTGCAGTATTATGTGAGCTACTGACTAAGATGTTACATTAAACAAGTTGTTTTCCCATAAACCACTGCTGTTTTTCCCTCTTCCACCGAATCTTGCTGTCCTTTCCAACCACGAGGAGTCACCTGGTGAGGGGCAAACACAACTTTGGAGAAACTACTACTATTACATTGATACCGATCTACATTCAGAGCCAGGTATTTGCATCCCTTCCACCTGCACAGCCTGTGGCAGAATAGGAGAGCATCCCGTAGATGATTTATCCAAAGACTGTGTCCATGTTTATTCAACAGTAGCTTATTAGAAAATACATTAAACTGTGTCCTCTGATAGTGATCGGCTTCCCTTCAAATCGCGGTGGTTCGGACCCGGAGCCGTGCCCTGACCGCGGCCGAGTGACCCCAGATGTCCAGACGGGAGCGGCGGGCGGGCTCTGCCCGCAGCTGGGGCGCCTCGGCCAGGCCCCATGGGGACCCCGCGGAGCGGCTCCCGTTACCGCACGGCAGGGTGAGCCCCGGCTCCGCCCGGCCGCCCAGATCTCCCCCGAGCCCAGCCGGAGCCCGCAACCCCCGCCCCGACGGCCCTCGGGGGAGGCTCTGAGTGGCAGCACAGCCCGGGGGTACACGCCGGTGCCACCCCCGCAGCATCCCCAGCGCCGCGGAGCCCCCGCGCCCCGTCCCTGCCCCGGCGCCGCTCGCCCCAGCGCCGGGGCTCTCCG
>VZTD01001031.1:1104763-1205108 GCA_013397725.1 Rhagologus leucostigma
CGGGAGCCCCGCGCCCGTCCCGCCGGAGCGGCCTCCGTGCGCTCCCCATAAAAACGCATTTATTGCCGAGGTAGGGGGGCCGCGAGCAACGCCGAGCGTGTGCTCGCTTCCTGCTGCCGTGCCTGAGGACCGGAGAAGGGTCGTCCCTAGAATAAGTGTCATGCACCCACGGCAGCAATGGAAGAACAAAAGTATGATCAGCAGAGGGGTTTTCCTCTTGAAGATGAAATCAGTGACACTATACATTAAAGGCACTAATAGCTACATACTGATTTAGCTTGCTCTTGGTAGTCTGTTCAGGCTCTCAAATTTCCTTTGAGGTGAATTGAATGTCTTCATGTACACCGTTTTTCATCCAGCTTGGACAGTAATTGTTACCAAGGCTCTTCGGTGTCACTGAGATTTGTTCTCTACAAACCTGATGAACAGCGTGAGCATTTTATTTGCATATGAGGCGTTTCATTGCAATATGCCACTATTTGTACCTTCTTGCCAGTAAACAGCAAATTTTGACATGATCCAGTCAGACCAGTATAGCATCAAGAGTTAGACTAGCAAAACACACAAGCAAGATCCACAAAGTTAAATATAAACAAACAGGGTTCTAGAAATTGTGGCTCTTTCAAGTCTGAAGTGTTTATGTGATCCCAAGCAAACACTCCACGCAACCAGTTGTTTCACCCAGCTCAGGAATGCAGTGCTCTTCCCACAGTCTGCTCTGGTGATTTCACTATCACGACTCAAAATCAGATGGAGATGTTAAGAAGGCAAAATCATCCCTTAAGCATCTAATAAGGATTTGTCACCACTATAATATACAGCAGTCAGCTAACCCAAAATGTGGTCTCCAAGAGTCTGAGGCAGTCTTCAGCTGTTTACATATCAAGACTGGAAAGTTTTGCACAGGTATAAGGACACATGAATGCCGTGACAAAGAGTTTATAAACCTGAATGTAGGGAGCAGAAAAAGAGCTTGTGAAAAAGAAAAAGTGTCTGAACTCAGATAGATTTGCACAAATCACAATGCCAGGCTTTGACTTCATTTTACACTGGGAGGACTTGTTTTTTTTCCAGGCATTATCCAAGTGGGCTGAATGCATCAGTACCACATTTAGAGGTGGAGCTGGAAACTGAGCAAACATGGCTGTGGGAAAAACAGATGAATGACTTCACAGCATCAGTTGAAATACTGTCTGCCAGAGGTGACTGGAGATCCCTAATCCATGCTGCAGCTCAAAGCAGGACTACTCCAAGCCTCGGGTGGGGACAGCTGAGGCTTTGTCCCATTGTGTGTGAGCATCCTCCAGGAGCTGGGGTGTCATGAGCTCTCTGAATAGCCCTTCCCATTTTGCACTGGCCTGCTTGTGAGACCTCTGAGTGGCTATTTGCTATGGTCAGCATGCCAGCTGGACAAAGGGAGGTGGTATGAGATGCAGGCAAATGAATGAGAAGAAGCAAACCCATCTGCAACCTTCAACAGAATCATAGACTCACAGATTTGGAATTGTTTAGGATGGAAAAGACCTTTAAGATCATCAAGCTCAGCCATAAAACTAACACTGTCAAGGCCACCACTAAGACATGTCCTTAAGTGGCACATCTACAAGTCTGTTAAATACTTCCAGGGATGGTGGTTCCACCACTTCCCTGGGCAGCCTTTTCCAATGCTTGACAACTCTTTCAGTGAAGAAATTTTTCGTAATATCCAATCTAAACCTCCCCTGGCACAACTTGGGACTATTTCCTCTTGTCCTATCACCTGTTACTTGTGAGAAGAGAATGACCCTCACCTGGCCCCAGTCTCCTTTCAGGTGGCTGTAGAGAGCAATAAGGTCCTTCCTGAGCCTCCTTTTCTCCAGGCTAACCCTCCCAGCTCCCTCAGCAGC
The DNA here is from genome assembly GCA_013397725.1 of Rhagologus leucostigma. Classification (NCBI taxonomy): domain Eukaryota; kingdom Metazoa; phylum Chordata; class Aves; order Passeriformes; genus Rhagologus; species Rhagologus leucostigma. Next base: position 1,106,650 of record VZTD01001031.1, read on the forward strand.
TCCTCACAAGACTTGTGCTTCAGACCTGTCACCGTTTCTTTTTTGTTTTCAGTTCTTTACCCTTGTCTGGATGTGCTCCAGCTCCTCAATCACCTCAATGTCTTTCTTGCAATGAGGGCCCCCAAACTGAACAGTATTCAAGGTGCAGCTGCACCAGTGCCAAGTACAGCAGGACAGTCACTGCCCTGGTCCTGCTGGTCACGCTCTTTCTGCTGTAGCTCCTCGCTGCCAGCCCCACCTGACCTGTGATGTTACAGCTGTGATTCACTGTTCTTGCAGATTTCCCTAGAGGTAATTACTGCCTTCACCCTCCTCCTTGTCCTCATGCAAGAGCTGCCCAGCTTCACTCTCATGGTGGTTGAAGATGCAGCCCATGTCTCTGACATCTCCGGGCCTGCCATGTAGCTGCACTTGACCTGCACGGTCTGGGTCTCAGAGTCAGACTGGATTTAAGATGTAAATGATTAACACTGTGGGCACAGGGAAGTTACAACTTCCGCTTAGAGAGGGGAAAAGGGCATTAAACCATTCTTACCTGGGAAAACACCTGCTCTGTGCTGCCCTGGCCTCTGAAGGCACAATAGCAGAGGCTGGTGTGGTCCAGCAGCGGCTCAGGCTGGGGCTGCCAGCTCTTCCTGTGCCGATGGAGGCAAAACCCTCTGCACAGCAGCCTGCCCTTCTCTTCCCAGTGACTCAGCCAGGACTTCCACTTGGGGTTCAGCCCATCTGCCAGGTCTGATCACACCAGTTTCTAGCCCAGCACATCAATATAAGCTGCATCAACCTCCTCTTACATTAATACCTTGGGCCATGAGGTGCTGTGAATAAAACCCTGATCCAGTTTCACTTCGCAGGTGTGCAGCTGTGTGCGAGAAGGCAGCGGCCGTGTCACCTGTGTTTGTCCATCCGAAATTTTCAGATGACTCTTCAGCACCTTCCCCAAATTAGCTTTGTGGTTAGCAGAAGCCTTCATATGTAGAACCTCCTCTGAGACAGTTGTAAAAAACTTTACAATATATGCAGAACCAAGTTCTCCATAATGGAAAGGTAAGCCTCTACAGTGGTAAGGACATTTAAAAATTGTGAGATCAAACAGGGCATCCTGTATAAACATTTTTCTTTAAGTTTTTACATTCTTCCCTGCAACCTCGGTCTGTGAATCAGCTCAGCAAGAAGATATGAAATCTGAGATTCTCATATAAAGCTAGAACACCAAATGTTATGTTACTTGTAAGCTCTGTAAAGGCTTGTGGAAATTATCTGTGAAAATTCTATATGCCTTCTAAGAAGTAACTGATTGTATGCAGTGAGGAATAAAGCACTTCTCTTAAACAAAAAGTGATTTCAGATTTTATTAACAAAGTCCACTTGCCTTTTGATGTTTAAGGCCTACTCTATAACTGAAAAAGCAGGTTAGGTTTAATTAAGTCCCTTGGCTCAGACTTGTTACTTATGGCAACACTGTAAACACTTGGCAGAGACTCTGAACTATAATAGCAGGTTTATTAAAAAAAGAGTTTGGTCACATATGAGAAAGCAGGGAGTCTGATAGGAGGTTCATGGGGAACCCACCACTGTTCTGCATAGCCTTTATCTTTTTTTTTTTTTAGTGTATGCAGAATAAAGACGTTAAAAGGTTTTTTTTTTCCCATCCTTTGCCTATCTTACCTGTGAGTTAATGAGTTGAATTTTCAGTTTGAGAAGAAAATTTACACTTGAAGATTGTGTAATAGTAGGAACAAAGCCATCAAATTCTACAGCTCAGCTTTGTGCCTGTCCATATGGAGGGTACCTTGTAGTTCCTGCTAAAATGGCAAGGGAAGGTATCCGACACAAAGGAAGCTATTTCTGAAATTAAGGAAGATATTTATGCCATTGTAGCTAATTCACTTTGCCTTTAGAGTTCTCCATATGAACAGTCATTCTAGGAATGGATTTTTTTCTGGTTTTGTTTAAAATAGTTCCAGACCAATGGTGACCAGAAAAAGGAGTTGTCTGTCCTGAAATAGGTGAAAATATCGTGCATTTCAACATAAACCTCAGAGAAGTGTAACTTCCTATCCAGCTGTGCCTCAGCCATCCGTGGCTGCTCTGACCAAAGAGCTACAAAAACAACTTTCCACTGATCCTTTCTAGACCTCCCTCTGCCTACAGTCCCAGAACATCGTTGTTGAATGCCCCAGGTCTGCAAGGTGTTTCTCTGCCTGTGACAAATAATGTTTCGGAAAAGGTGGTGGGCATTTGGTTCCTGCCCCTGCACTACTGGCATAGTCCTTGAGCCTTTTCATGTGCTTCTGGCTTGTGAAAGGGGTTGCAGAGAATATCAGGATCTCACTCAATTTTTAATCCTTTTTCTGAAGTCTTACAGGATGAGGACTGAAAATGGATGCTGTCTTACCCTATAGCTGAATGAGAAAAAAGGAGGAAAGTTAAAGTCTGTAACACAAGAAATCCACGTTCTTGTTTAACTCTCATATTTTACAGATACTTTACAACCTGGCTTGAGTGGTCACTCCATTTCAAGGCAATAATCATGCCACTGTAAGTCTCATCAACAATTTATTTTCCTTGCTTAGCCCATATCTGAAATACTGAGGAGGGCCAGCCAGGAGAAAAGACTCATTAGCTCTCCCAGATGAATAGGTAAGCAAAGATTTCATTTCCATTACCCTGTCTGACAGCAGCCACCCCTTAGTCTGGCTCCTCTGCCCACACACATGTAAACAATGGGAGGGGTACCATGTAAAACAGACTTTCAAAGCAAAACACCAAAAAAATCAAGAGAGAAAAAGACAGTCTAATTCAACCAAGTAAACAGGAGACATTGAGAAAAATGTATTGTAATAAGAGGATTAAGCAACTGGAGGAAGTAAGGTCATGTGCAAAAAAAACAAGTAACCTATGAAATATAAGTACTTTATGACTTCTTTAAAGTCAAGGAAGTGTACACTAAAATGTGTGTTCTACTTCTCCACCCAAAATGTGATAACTAGCAATGAATTAATTTATAAAATGTATATAATCAATAAAATGAATACCAGCTTAGAAATAGGAGTGTTGTGCCCCACTAGACCCATCTTCTTCTTAGTCCCTTTCAGATGGTAAGAGAGGAAGAGGGGTTATGACTCTTGGCCCTTCCTCAGTGTACCACTGAGCATATTTAAAATTCTGGATGTTGACCAGCCTCCCTCTGCTGTGTCTCCTCCTCCCTTGACTCCCAGAAATCCACCCCATAAGCCACACTGATGAACCACATTTATTCACAACAACTGTTGCCACATAATGGCAATAAATAGACTATGGAACTTGCTGGAAGGTCTTTATGTGCTGTGTGTAATTTCATCACACAGTCCATGAATAATGCCAGGAGTTACAGTGGCTTCTAACTTGGAAGGTGAATTTGTTTTATTTGCTTGCTACCAAGGTAAAGTTTGTTTGGACCAGCTTAGTAACAAAATGCATTTGGGTATTTTCCAGTCTGGGTCTTTTGGGGTGATGGAGTGGCATCACAGGGACAGCTTTCATGTGCTAGAGGTGTAGAGGTGAGGTCCTTCTGATTCTTCAGCACGGCAGCTGGTGTGGTGGGAGCAGGGTTGTGTGGGTCACTCTCAGTTCTCCCTCTGTTGGTTTTTCATTTTCTTTGCTAAGTGTGGTTTATTTTAAGGAGTGATTTATTGAGAACATGTGTGCTTTATTTGACAGAGGCAGTGGGAAGGGCTGTTCTCTGGTCTTCAGGCTGGTTTTCCTACATTCAGTTTGGTTTTCTGTCATTCTTTCATGCAGATGAAAATTGGAAGAAAAGGAGAGTAGTTATGTAAAACTCATTTGAATATTATGTACTTGTGGAGCTGATTTCTTTCTGTTGCCATGAGCCTGTCATTCAAAATCTCCCCCCTTACTAGGGCAAAACCCTCCTTGATTCAGAGAGGACTTGACACAGAAAAAGTTCCATCTAGTTTTTGGAAACTTATTTGTTATTTTTTCTCTTTATTCTGCTTCTATTTTCCTGCTGTTTCTGATGGATACAAGATGCAGTTGTCTCATCCATGTGACAGTATTGTGTAATTCTGCCCCTTTGAGCCTGACTTGCTCTCATTCATCTGTGACCAGCTAAATTCAGGACCTTCAGATTCCCTTCTGTGTGCTCCAGCACACTATGAAGATTTGTTGCCCCAGTAGATACTGAACAAAGGTTGCAATGTTTACCAGCAAAGGGATCATTTTTCCAGCTTTGTATGTTGTGTAGCACCCTAATGGCCAGGAAAAAGACCCAAGAAGCAAAGCTTTCACCTTGAGAGCATGTGAGCATCTCTGAGGAGTTTCCATCTCTTCAGAACCTGCTCCCATTTAACATGAGTTTCATGGTTTCGTTCTGTCTGATCTGCATGCTAAGGTAGAGATGCCAGCCTGGTTCCAGCAGCGCCTTAAACAATAACCCGGGAAACAGAAGGGGCAGTTCTGTGTCAGGGCTTACTGCATGGAAGGAGAGAGAAACAACAAGCAGTGGCCTGGTGTGTGGATGTCTCTGCAGATGATGATGATGGCAGTAGGGTTCCATAGAGCTGTGTAAGCTGGTGAAGTTGTGCAGGAAGAAGCAATCCAGCTGAACGCTGCTCAGGGGTGGCCATCTCTGCACAATGTTCAGCTTCAAGTCACCCTGGCTAGCTTGGTTACCTTCTTCTGCCTGAATTATCTTGGCTAGAGAAACTTGTGGTACCTTCTTTGTATACCCCAGAGATACAAGTCAAGGCCTCTGCAATAGTACTCACTGGCAAAGGCTATTTCTGGACATAACTACAAATGTTTAATATGGGGTAAATTATAAATCAGCCTTCTCCAACACCAGCCAGAAGCAAATGCTTCAAATGAAAATGGAGATTGCCTGGTCTGTTTTTTATCCCATGAATATTAGGATTGGAAGCAGGGCAGCAGGTAATTATTAGTGTTCAAGCACTGCAGTTGCAGTTGCTGTATAAACAATGCTAACATTGCTGACTTTTATACACAGCTTTCCATCTGCAGATTTCAAATTTCTTGTATATTACAATTTTCTATAATTTCATGGCATAACCTGTCTGAAACAAAATCTACAAGCCCTGAAATAATATTTGATATTACAGAAAACAACCGGTATGTTTTTGCAATAAAATGTTTGTGGAGGAATGAATTATGTGTGATCTATTCTGCGTACTTCACCATAGTAACAAAATGAATTGGTTTCTTAGAAGCCAGCAAGCAAGAAGGCTTCTTTTGAACTGCCTGACCTCTTTCACAGCACTGGAGATGTCAAATATTCATCAAATGCAACATTCAGCTAAACTGCTTGTCAATGCAGCACCCTTCCAAAGCAATTCAACCTTTTCCTATTTGTTTGTTTCTCTTTGAAGAAGGAGTTTCAGTTTTACATCCAATGTCAAGTCAGTTTGATTGTGAGACATGTGAGAAGAGATTCCTTCCCTGGCCTTCCCAAACAATATTAGCTTTGAAAGTAACAGAAATATATAAATGCTTCAAATGGAGGGGCTGTACCCTGTAGCTGATAAATAAACTGATAATTTTTTGAGGTAAGAAATAGACGACTCCGATGCATTACCAGCCAGCCGGAGGCTTTTGCAGTATGAGATGCACTCACTAATGATTCCAAGCTCTTTCAGAGCAGGCATTTTCAAACCTTACTTATATTTCACTGAATATTTAATGTCACAGTTCTGCCAGAAGCCTCTGAAAATAAGGAGAATTAAAAGCCATCAGTCGTTCCTTAGCAGAAGGAAGTTGATGATTTAGAAAGTTTCTCTTTATCATGTTTCAAAGTGTGACCTTGAGGAGTGCTAGGAATGTCAGACATGCCTTGTGGTACCTGTAGAGGCAGTTTAGAAGCCATGGTTGGTGGTATTTCACCTGAGCACTGTTAATTGCAAGCATCTGTCAGGGTTTGTCAACCTCTAGCCAGTATGTCCTTAAAGACTAATCACCTTGGAAGTTGTGTTAGAGAACACACAGTGGAGCCTTTCCTTAAGTAGGTTTTGATGTCCTTGCTTTGCTGTGGTCAGCAGGGCCCTCAGTGTTGGTTTGGAGAGTAGCACCCCAGTCAGGAACTGTTTCTGGTGAAAGGTGGCTGGCTTCTTCCTTCTGATCTGTTCTTGTCCTCTTTTCCAAATGCATTTTCCAAATCAAGCTCTGGATTTCAACCCCATCCTTTAAACAGAAAAATCTGGAATCTGCAGAGAAAACAAACAGCAATATCTTGTGGGTATGGGGTACCAAAAAGAACTTTCTCTGCTCAGTTTGTAGGTGTTGGTGTGTGCATGAGCAAAGAAATGCAGGCTGAAGTGATAACTTGCCAGTGGTTCAGTATAGGGATTTCAGTAACATTGCCTTTTCCCATGTCCAGCCTCCCTCTGCATCACCCAGTCCCTCCTGTATCAGAGACGGGTTGAGAGGATAAAAAAAATGGATGGATTTGTATGTATTTATGCATTGTTTTCCCTGTTCTAATAACTGCTTTGCAAAAATGAACAACAGTTAAGGAGGAAGGCGAAAGTATGAGGCATCATCACTTGGCAGATATTCTTAAGCTAGCTTTGATGGAAATATTTGTACTTTGCTTCTGAGAGAGGCTCAGGAATACATCTATTTATGTTGTAACTCCCTTGACTTGAACTGGCAGATGATCATAGATACCACAGTACAAAATTCAACCGGTGTAATTTGAGAAGAAATTTTGGAGATTGAAAATACCCTTTAATTCTCCCCTTAGAAGAGCCCAGAAGAGGCATTTGGTGCGATCTCCTGCCTCTCAAAACCAACATAGTTGCAAGTGATGGGTTTGAATGGAAGTCCCAACAGCAATATTTGTCTCCAGTACCGCAGAACTGTTGAGATAAGAATCTGACAAATTTCCCAAATTTGTTAAGTTCTAGTAAGGCTGCCAAAATGCGCAAAACTTGAAAAATCAAGGATTTTCTTTCTCGTGTTTTTATACAAGTCAATGGCTTATCCCATTTGATCCGAAAGAACTTTCATGGGAGCATTTTGAGATTCCAGGATGAGGTAAAAGTGTGACCACGTGTAGTCGTGCTGGAGAGCTCTGCCTTTTATATTCAGTGATTTTTACCAGCATTTACAAATCTTGTTGCATTTTATTGCACAACTGATTTTAAAATATGTATATGCCCAGGAGCTCTTTCCTATGATCATTGGTGAGAAACATCCCTGAAGTGTTTGATGAAGAGGCAAAGCATTCAGGGCTCTTCACACACATAGTTAATTTTCTTCTTAAGAAGAAAACACCAGGCCTTAGGGGGTTTTAAAATGCACTGGTGACAAGAAAGACAAAAACCAATGGCCAGAAGCTGAAGCCAAGATGAATCCAAATGAGGAGATTTTAATAGTGAGTCAGTCATCCACAGAAATGACGATTTGCCAACTCCTAATGTCTTCAGAGAGAGAGTGTGCCTTTCTAGAAGATGTGCCATACTAACAGTACACTTTATTCAAAAGTGGGTTAATTGTGTGAAGTATAATGACTTGTAAAATGAAAGCTGTATCAGAGGATCTGCCTAATGGTCCTTTGCCTTTAGTTTTGTGAGGTTTGTCTTAAAAGGGTATTGCTTTTCTTTTCATTTTTCCAGCTCTTGCACAGTGTAGGTCAAAGAATTTTAATTCCATCCTTTACAGATTTCTACCTGGGAAATGGAGCCATTGAGCAAAGCAAAAGTCATAACAGCAACTGTGAAGTGATAACAGTTTGCAGTTAGTGCTCAGCCAGTGGGGACTAATTCACTCATTTACAAAGCTACAAAGCTGCCATCAGACGGCATTTTTTTTGTTGCTATCAAACAGATTGTGATTAGATCCACTGACAAAGGTGAATGGTTTGATAGTCATAATTTAATCCTCTTCTATCAATTCAGCAAGACAGTCTCTAAATCACACAGTCCATTTTTTGCGAGGTTATCCTGAATTTATGGTCAAAACTGTTGCCACAACATTTGGAAATACACATTGCTAGATGGTTGTTATAGCACAGTTCATACACCTGTGTGTACCTAACCTGAATGGCCTCTCTGCCAAGGGTGTGTGTAAAATTATCTGTGTATGTACCTGTACATCCACATGTATGGGATTAATAAATATGAGAGTGAACAGAAGAGTGTTGTTGGTGGAACATGAGCATGTGAATATCTGGTTTGTTCAGCACTATTTCTGCGAGTCATACACATCTGTGCACAAGACGCTATTGCCTCCTGCTTCTCTAATGTAACTTCATGAAGACTGGTAACATTGACATGGTATCTGCAAGGAGAGGCTCAGGGAGTCAGTGGGTGCCCTGTTACCAGGTGATACTTGTCAAGAGCTCGTCTTCCCCATTCAGGTATGTTCTTAGAGTTAAAACACAGATACTGACACACCTATAGAACGTTAGCAGCATCATTCACTCATTCAGAGCACCTGAATTTGAGAAGTCTGGATATTAGTTTGGTTCTGGCTGTGGCTTGGGGCATATATGATCGTATGTAAGTCACTTAATTTCTCTGAATTCATATTATCTTATTTATAGGCCTGGATGCTCTTGGTTTACTATGCCCTACTTCTCCCAGCTCTTGTGAACTGCTATACCCGTGTGTCTTCATGTGGAGGTAGTTTCAGGAAAGCTATGTAGTTTCATTATTGCCTGTATAAACAGAAAGCAGTGCCTGTATTTTGGCTGGTAAAAGTGAAGCAACAGTGCTCAGAGCTTTTATTTGTGCATGTTTTAAGGTAGGGATATAGATATACCCATGATATATCAGATATACCCACGTTCAGTTCTTTTTTATGTCTTCTTTTCAAGCATCTGAGTTGGTACTGCATGTGCTTAACCCCTCTATACTCACCAGGAATGGTTCCAAAATCCTTAACCTAAGGCTGTCAGTGCAGGGAAATGCTGTGTTCTCCCCAGATTATGGAAGAGGTTACAAACCCAGTACCAGAAATTCTTAGATTTCTTCTCACTGCTGTTGCAAAAGATACTTGCTTAAAAGTCCCTTTGTCTACCAGGAAGAAAATTTGGGGGAGAGACAAAGTATGTTTTTGCTCCAGCAGTAGTGGAAGAAACCTAAGAAAACATGCTCCAGTTATATCCTAGAGGTGAAAGGACCAATAAAACAAACAAACAAACAAAGTAGAAAGTGCTTATTGCTTTGAGAAATCTCATCATTTCGGAGCTGATTTCAATGATTTTTGAGCGGCTGCAGGCACAGGGATGCTCTGCCTTTCCTGAACAGCTGAACAGATGATAGATCAGTTCTAAATCAGTTCCCAGCTGATGGGGAAAGCATTGCAATATGCTTAATAGTGCCATTGCTGCAGACAAGTAGACGTCATTTCTGAAGGAAATATGTTGGGAACACTGCTGTTTCCTGAGACCAAAGGAGACAGACAGGACTGCAGCCATCGGTTATATCTGAGAGCACCATGTCGTGTGTGCAGGCTTCACCCCACAACAGAGGCCTTGAGTGCACAGCCACAGCCAGTGTCAGCTCTCACCTCACGGATTTTATGTGCTGTAGAAGCCAAGGCTTTATTCCCACCCTAGTCCTCGAGTTCTGCCAGCGCTGCTTTCTCGGAAAGCTGGAGCAGCAGCACACAATGCACAATATAACACCTCTCTCCCTGTTTCTTCCCACAGACCAGCCATTGAGCACTGGTCAGGAGCCACTAGCACCCAGTTCAAACAATGTAAATTCTATGAGAACTCATTGTTTTTATAAAGATTGCATGCAATCTGTTGCCAAGCAGCCTACACAAATATTTAAAGCCTGCCTCTTTCTTCACACAGTTTAAAAACAAAACAAAAAAAAACCCAAAACAAAAATAACAAGACCTTTTATCTTGTAAAGTCTGAGGCAGAATTAACCTCTTCCTGCACAAGTACCAGACACTGAGATGATGGAGTTACTGCCATGTGCGTGCGTTCCATGGGGAAGATGCTGGAGAGAACTTGACTTGGAGGCTGGCTGTGTATTTATGTATGTATTGTTATAAAATTTGCCAGTACAAGATAGGTCTTTCCAAGTCCCTCTTTTCTTGAGAGGTAACATTTTTTTGGCTAACCCTAATGTAACTACCTGATTTCTAAGGATCACCTCCTCATCCCAAATATCTCCAGAGTCCAGGCCCACCTAGGAAGAATAGCCGCATTTGATCATGATTTTCTCTCTCCATTCCTGCTGTCATTCATCTCTAAACACATGCTCAGCTGCTTTGCTGAAATCGTCAGACAGGAACAATGTCCATTCTGTCAAAATGTTATAGGAGTGCCAGCTCTAGATTTCTGTGTAGAAACTTGGAAGTAGACACACATTTAAAAATACTTGTTATTATTTTTGCTCCCATCACACTTCAGTCTCACCAATATGAGCTACCAGGCTAGGTTTTTCTGTCTCTGGAAACAGTGTCCAGGCACAGAGCTGTCTAGTCAGGCAAGAATTATCATCGGTATCACACTGGATAGACTTCATGAAAAAACAGACCGAGTCCAAATATAAGCAATGGCTCAAATCCCAGCGGCACTTTTCCACAGGAACAGGCCTTCATACAGTATGTACCTTTGTGTGCAATGGCAATACTCCGAGTAATTTCCCAGACAAATGAAGCCTTTATCAGTGACTCCAGGGTCTGATTGCCAAGGAGACATCTATGATCTGTGAGGAGCCAGGATCATGAAGGTAATTAACATGCCCCTAAGATCTGCCCCAGAAGTTTGCCATTGGTTCATGCCACACATACCTATCCCATAAGAAAAAGACTGTTTTCAGGACATTTTCTGACCACCTCTTTCTTGCATTTGATATCTAAGGTTCACTTATTATTCTGCTTTTTGAAACCAAAGTTTCATGTTCAGAGCAGAATCACATAAATGTGATCTGAGCTCCCTGAGGTTGTAAAATTTCATTATACATCTTATATAAGTTCTAAATCAATTTCTCCAAACTGATTTCAGAATTGCCTGAAACACCATTTAGTATGGCCTGACCTATTTTTGCTAGACAAACTTTAAAACTGGTTGGAAAGTATCCCCATTTTAGCAATGACCTTGTTATTTATAACCAGGTCTTGATCCTATAATATCTATTAATTATAGTAATTTTCCTCAAAATGTCATTTATCCACACGTTCTTAAGGACATAAAATCCTGCAACTTGCCTAACTAAGGTAGAACTGAAAGACCTTATTGTGGCTTCTTATTGTGGCTTTCTATAAAAATGCAAATACCTACAGCTTATGTGCCACAATGGGATTATCAGGGTGGTAACATCAATTATATGCCTAACTGTTTTCTGCATCAAGACATTAATGTGTAAAAGCACAAACAATTTTCAAGATTTATCTTACTTCTAAATGTATTTACCGACTGTGATTTACTATATTTCCTTCTGTGAGAACCATAGACCAGTAGACAAGTTTTTCTTTTGTTGCTAGTTTGCTTCAGCTGTGGTTCTCATGCATTGCCAAGGAGATTTGCAGTACACACAAATGGAAAGGGTCATTTAAACTCAGAAGAAGCAACTGAAAGTAACCAGGTAAGAGCTATTTAGAATAATTTGGGTTTTAAGCGACCTTTAAAGGTCGTCTAGTCCAAACTCTCTGCAATGAGCAGGGACAACTTCAACTAGATGAGGTTACTCAGAGTCTAGTTCCAATTGGGCCTTGAATGTTTCCAAGAACACGGCATCCACCCACATCTCTGGGCAACCTGTGCCAGTCTTTTACCACACTCACCGTAAAAAATTTCTTCCTTGTAACTAGTCTTAATCTACCTTCTTTTAGTTTGAAACCATTACTCCCTGTCCTATTGCAACAGGCCCTACTAAAAAGTTTGTGCCTCACCATAAAGGTCCTTTCTGGCCTTCAAACCTGCAACTCCTTAAGAAACGGCTTGCACTGCAGTCGGGGGATTGAAGATGAATGCGTGGGTGTTTGGTGGCTCATGTGCCGTCTGACAGTCACGGGCAACACGAACCGCAGCGAAGCAGCACATTTGAGTCCCGATGGTTGATACCGAAAATCTCCTTTAATGCCGTCCGCGGTTCGGGGCTCCGCGGGGGACGCCGAGCAGCCCCCGCTGCCGCCTGCGGTGCGCGCCCGGCGGGCAGCGCCGAGCCCTGGGCACCGCTGCCCTCTCCTGGCGCCTCCCCGCACCTCGGGAAGAGCCGGGGCCCTGCGCGCTCTGGGATAGGTGGGAGTGTGACAGCCGCACCGCAGGGCCACACGGGGCAGAATAGATTGAGGTTTCCTGGATATAACCCAGTTTACAGGTAACTACACGGGGGTGTGAAAGACTGTGGCAATAAAGATGGTTTTAGTGCTTCCCTGCCTTAGGGGACCAGTCCCACCCATGCTCCGCTGCCCGCGTTCTTGCACTCCCCGGAGGGACATGCCGGGATGTCTGCAGCCCGCTGTCCTGCACTGAGGAAGGCAGTAAATGGGAGAGCTTTTCATTAGTTAGAGCCCTCAATTTGGGGATTGCGTAAAGCTTTTTCCCATTCCTGTAGTTAACATGAAACCTCTAACACATGCACTGCCAGTCCCAGTGGAAAACAAATCATATGTTGAATGTTGCAGTGCTCCACAGAGACATCGGGGAGAATTTGTCAGCCCTGGACCCTAAAGATATACAGGGCCTTTTTATTATTTCAACTTCGAGCAGTCATTTGTGACTGAGTCAAGAGAGCATAAAAGTGCTACGTTTTTCCAGGCACTTTGCATAGGCACTTTGCCTGTCGAGATGCAGGGAACCCAGAGCTAGGTGCTGCAGATTGGTCCCCTCTGCTCATCCTCCAAAGTGCAGGACTTCAATTTTTACCACATCTTTTTTACCACATCTCTCCCTTTTCTCATCCATCTCCATTCCTGGGGAACTTCTGAGGGTACAAGAATGCTGCACACCTGCAAAACATTTGTTGACTTTCTCTCCAGCCAAGTCCATGTTCAAGGTTCCTCCCCTGGCTGGGGCAACTTTCCATTGCAATACAAGGAGTAAAAAAAAAGAGAGAGAGGAAAGTCCTTCAAGCCTTTCTCTGGCCAGGGGTGGAACCACAGAAGCAGGAGCAGCCTGAGCATTTGAGAAAGATCAGAGGAGAAAGGGAGAAAAATTCCAAATGTGGTAGATGGATCTTGCGAGCACCTCACAGCCTTAACCTGCTGAGTGGTAAAAGAAATGTTCTCCACTCCCTTTGTTTTTATTTTCCTTCGCAGGGAACTTTGCATAGCTGGAGGAGGAAAAGAGAAATAACTGTCTTAGATATTATTTCAGTACTTTAATTTCTGTTTCAAAGAATCCAATTTATTAGCAGCAGTACCTGAGATTATACTCACCAAACAAATTCTCAAAGGAAGGCTCACCATCTAGGTGTATTTTTCATTATACAATAAACTCTGAACTCCACCAAAGGTGTTTTCTTGTAATGTTAAACTCAGTGCCTGACAATTATTGTCCAGCTCCATTTGGTGCCAGAAGTGCATTCAGTGGAGAAGTAATAAATCCTTTCATGCTGTTTAATAAAACGAGAAAATGTGTTGCTCACACTTGGATGCTAGACTTTATTACACAAACACAGCTAAAAAAATAAATGGGGTATTTCCTGTTTAGAAGTGCCTACAAGTCACATGATGTTGATTTTCTCCAGGTGTTGCAACTCTAAATGAAATTTTCACTTAAGTTATTCTTAAAGAAGTGAGTTATTTCAAAATGCAATAATCAACATGTTGTTAAAGGTGCAAAAACCATTGTAAAAACCCCCAAAACATTCAATGTGCTGTAATGAAATTAGATGCGGAGCATTGCGGTTGCCAAATTATTCAAGATATTTGTGAGACGCTTTGCCATCCACTTGAGTGCTTTTCTGAGTTTCTACTGAGAGAAGGAAAAAGCAAGGAAAAATCCTATGGGGTCTGAGAAACACTTTCGACTCCTCAGTTGGTTTTGTCTCTTTGTAGGGAGCTGGGGTTATTCTTTGCTCTGGTGGCCTGGTCTTGGTTAGAGATGCCACTGCCATTGTAAAATAAGTGCCTGATATAAATAAATATCTTCTTCAAGGTGAAAGCGCTGTGTGAAAACTGCTTCTTAAGCAGGATTGTCTGTTCCTTCATTTTCACTAATTTAAATTAAAGAAAAAGTCAGCCACACTTTGTTTTTTAATAGATGGATCCTTCAGTTTTGGATGTGTTCCATACTGCTCATACTCGCACAACCTATGTGAACCTCATCCAGTGACGCTTTGAAGAACATGAATATCTGTCATGCATGCCTCATTCCTCCTCTCTCTTGCCTTCCATTTACAGGCTTGTGTGGGTGAGTCTCTCCCCTTTGGGAACTTGGTGGGGGGCATTTAGAGGTGCTCAATAGTCTGTATTTCTGTGGGAGGCGTGGAGCAAGAAGCACTGAGCATTAGCATGGGTCTAACATCTTGCTGGACTTTCTCCCACAGCTTCTGATCAACCACCAGAGTAGAGACTCCCGCCCAGAGTAGCTGTATGCACACTGTAAATTCCCTGCACAAGTGAGAAGGATGGATCTCACCCCAAAACTTCAGAGACATCTAGACAAATTCTGAGCCCAAACCATCTGTTATTCTTATCCATGATAATTTTTTGATATACCATTATATGAACTTAGCATTGTCTCTTTTGTATTTAATAGCTGGATTTGTATCTCTCTTCTGTTGATCTCTTGCTCCAATCTTTCCCAGTATAAAATGGCTGAGCACATTTACACCACTGGGGTTAATTACTCCTGTTGGTGTTTCTTACAGAAAAAAGCAGATCTCTGTCATTGGGTGTCTCATACCTTTTCTGTAGACTAACATTAACCTGAATATCCATAAGAGGCACTGACACTGCACCTCTATAAATGTCAAAGAACAACAGCACCTTAGATATCGTCCAAAAAGCTCTTGTACCTGAAGGAACGACTCAAAGAGCCACGATTTCATACACAGTAAAACAGGTCAGAAGTGACTGCAAATACTTTCCAAATGATGCGAACTTCGTAGCAGGCCCTCAGAGCACACAGAGTTTCCTTGCCAGCTGGACCAGCTGATGATTCCGCAGCCACCAGAAGAGGTGGGATCACCCTCTCCTCCCACCTCTCCATTTTGCAGGCCAGCACCTGCAGTTATATGAGTCAAGGAACACAACCGTCTGAAAATTATTGGGCTTTTTGGAGGATTGTTTTTTGTCTAGATCAGTTTGCTGATGCAGTTGGCCAAACAATGTGGTTGGTTGCTGTGCTGGGGAAGCATGGCAGGGAAAAAGGTGGGACATGCCTTTTTAATAACAGTGCAGTCATCAGATGGCTGGAAGGGCTTGTGAAACCATCTCATAGGGTTTTGCAAGCCTAGTGTGGTGTGCTTCTCCCTGGGGTCCTTTTCTCCCAGAGGCCCCAGTTCAACACTGCAGTTAAATGACTGAATTTCAAGCTCATGAGTAGTTCCCAAGGCATTTCATATTTAATTTCAATTTAATTGTATTCTTAACTTAAATTTAATGATAAGCATAGATTTACTTGCATGTGCAGAGTTAGGTATGCATTCATGTCCTTCTCAGGAGGAATATCATGATTGCGTGTATGGAAAAAAGTAATTGATTTTTCCTAATGGGTGATTCCAGTTATGAATTTATTTGGCTCATTAGTTGAGAGCTGATTTATTCACTCTTTCTCTTTACTGACAGCAGCAAGTTTCCTTCCACCTGGGTGTAACTCCAGGACTCAGAACTTTCCACTTAACTCCCTCTTTAGATTTAGTCAAACTCTTTCTTATCAGAGTTGGTCTTACAAGAGCGTTTTTGTTGCTTAAAAATTTCCAAACTCAGCAGGATCAAATGTAGGCTTTTAAATCTGCATTTGAGCTCCTCCATACACTTTGAGGGCTGTGAGCTTCCCACGTCATTTCCAAAGAGAGATAAAAAAGAAAACTTTTGAGTCTCTCCCTGTGACTGTGGGGACCAGAAGCACCACTTTGCAGCAGTCCTTTTTCCTGTCAGGCAGCGGGGTCATGGCACAATGCAGAGAACATCTCTGTAACCTTGTGAGGTCAGATGAGCACAACTGACGCAGGGAACAGTGATAATAATAGAAAAAGAAAGGTGAAAATAGTTGGGATTTAAAATGGATTGCAAAGACGCTCCAGGAATACTAAATATTGGTATTACACAATTAAGTGAAACCTTCTGCTGGTCTAAAATATATATTAAAAAATCGGTCTGTCTGAGTTGAAGTGTGATGCCATGCTGCTTACATTATATATGAATAGTGATTGGAAACAGGACATCTGCAGAAATTAACCATTAACTGTTGAGCACTAAAATCTCTAATTGAGTTTGTAAACCCTTAATGGCACAGTTAACCTTAAACATAGCTCAGTGCACGCACTACCTGGTTAACACTGGTTAATAACTCTAACAGCTGATAATATTTCACACCCATGAGAGCACCAGATTAGCAAGAGACTTGCTGGAATGAGCTCAGCTCGCCGCTCTTTTGGACCACAGACATAACAGCTTAACCTTTCTGAGCTTAACCTTTCTGCTGTAACTGGTCTTTTTTGGTTTTCTTCCTTCCAGACCTGCGTGTGATGAGAGCACCCCTGCACGTGTGGCTTGGTGAACTGCAGACACTGCCGTGTCCTTGGAGCACTTCGTGGCATAGCAGCAGATGGAAGCTGCATGGATAGTGATGGATAAATCCACCTCAGGTGGGCTGGAAGAAGTGTCTCTAACTTGAAGTGTCCTTGAAAGGGAGTGACACTGTAAATTACACAAGAAGGGCAAATTCTACCCCAAAGTATCGATGGGAACTGGAGACATCAAAGCTGTGAGGAACAGCCTACTACATGCTTGACTGGGGATTCATTCATAAATCTTAACCCCACATCCTTTTCCATTAAACCCTGTGCCCAGGAAAGCCTAGGACTGTGCAGCCCAGGCAGACCAGCTCAGGAAGGACAGTTTCAAAAGTGTGGGTAGTTTAAAGTGATTGGTGCAAGGGGCAGAGCTGACAAGCAGGTGGAAGAACTGTTGTTGAAAAAGCACATAATTCTTTGTCAGCAATGAAAAGTAAAACTTGACAAGTGGATTCATGTGTCTAGCACTGTCAGCTTTAGGTGTCTTAATTCAGGGGCTTGTAAACAAAAAATACTTTGTTACTGCCAACTTCCAGCCCATATCTAAGCAAATTAATTCTGTGGATGTTCCAGAAGTATGTATATGTAGATATATGTATGTGTGTATATATATATATTTTTTTAAGAAGCAAAACCCCTAAATGTGAATTGAATACATTTTTGAAGAGACTCACAAATCTCAGCTGCAGACCTGTGTTATTTGTAGCACGAGTGCATGCCACAGCTCCTCTGAGGCTGGCATTCACCTGGAGAAAACCAGGTGAGGTCTGCACCTTGGGGTGTCCTGAGGGCATCCCTGCAGAGCCCAGGCAGAACTGTCCCGTGCTGCCCTTGCCCTCTGATGGTTGAACGAGGGGCAGCGATTAGAAGAGTGTGTGCAGACCTGCCCCTCTGCAGCAGGGTGTGCTGGATTGCCAGCAGCAGGAGGATGTGCAGCTGAGAGACCAGCCTGGCCCTGTCCTGTCCTGTCCTGTCCCGTCCTGTCCTGTCCTTTGTGCTCCCCAGGCAGCGGTGCGGCCGCGGCACAGCCTGAGATCGCAGGTCTTCGCCTTTCGATGGCAACTGCTCCTTTATGGCTGTGACCTGCAGCATGTGATTGAAGCCAGGAAATGAAAATCACCTTCTTTTCTCAATTTACTCACTTGCCTTAAAAAATCGTGCTTGTTCTTACAAACCCTTCTTTTATATAATTTTCATTAACGGTACTTAACATGACAATGACTTCGACGATAATTGCCCATTTTTCTGGCTGCTTTTGTGGTACATGAAAATTCACAACAAGTGGGTACAAATTGAACCATTGAGCTAGCAGATGCCTCTGAAAACAAGTTTTCCTGTGCACTTATGATAGAAATTCTCCAGCATTTTTTATGCTTATCAAAAAGTTTTTCTGACCAAGATAAATAAAACAAAAACCGCACCTCCATGCAATGTGGGGTTTGGATTTAAAGCAAATCTTTCTCCCATGCAGAGATTTAGCCCCTCTGAGGCTGCTGTTTTGTCACCTTTTACAGCCTTGTCTCCTAGGCACCCTCAGAGTTTACTGCAGCTGACATGGCTTCCTGTGGACTTTCGCCTACGCGCTGCCCTTAGGTACCTGCAGGAGTTGATCACTTTGCAGCCATTACTCTTTTCCTATTTTCCCATGTGTTTTTACAGCAACTTGTGGTGATTTTCTAGACTAGCTGGGGTATCTGGGGCTTCTTTGTGCCTTTGTTAGATGTTTTGTTTTTCTTTCTTTTTCCCCAATGGCAGTTATTTTATTACATCCCAGCCTGTGTCTCCAGGCCTCACGCTCTGGGATTCTTGTTTGGTTTTCTCATGGAGCAGCCCTTTTCCCTTACCATTTCCCTGATGCCTTGTATTGCATTTTTATTACAGCAGAGGCTGTGTCTACAGGTCCTTCAGGCTATTTGTTCTGAGACTTTTATTGGATTCTCAATAAATATGTTTGCCATTGGGGGTCCTTAGCTGGTTTCCTTACCTATTTTTATTGAAGCTATGCTTCCAGACAAAATGTTAACCAGCTATTTCAACAGCAATCTGGTTTCTCTTCTGAGCCCTTGCACAGTTTCTTGTATGTTTGCATTGGCTGAGCTGCATCTCCTGCTTTCTTTTTCTTTTTTTTTTTTTTTTGACGTTTCCCTCATGTTTAGGACCTTTTGTTGATGCAGTCTGGGTGCTTTTCTGCAGCCCTCTCCATTTTACCTGGCAGCACAACTACACCTTTGTGGCAGGCAGCAGGTGGAATGAAAACTGTTCTTTGCAAAGCCGAGAAATCCTGGGCTTTGGGTAAACAAAGACAAGCAGGTTACATTCCTGCAAAAAGCTGCTCTTTGCTAAATTGACCCAATGGTTTTTGCTTGTGTAATCCATGCTTCACTGAGGTACATCAGGGTGCATCATCTTCATTAAGAAAGATGAATTTGGTGTCTTAAAGGATGGTGAGTGTGTTGTCCTGGGGAAGGTCCTGTGAGGAAAGACTGACAAACCCTTGCAGGCATGTCACCAAAGTACTAAAGGTGGAGGCTCCCAGTCATCTCTGCCGTGAGGAGTTTGATCCAAATTTTCACAGAAATTCTGATCTGACACTTGGTTTAGTCCCATTTCCATGGTTATTTGTGGTATCAATATATTTAAGTTAGGGGGCAGTGGCATTCCCTGGAGACACCCTGTGGAAAGGCTGATGTGGCAGCCTAGATACACAGGGCAGGACTGGCAGCTTTTCCTCCCCAAAGGCGACAGCTGCACCCCTGTCCTAGTCCTTTCAGGAATGGGGTTGTGGTACAACTGCCTGGTGTTCACGTCACAGAAACCACTGCCAGGGCTGGTGGGTTAGCCTGCACCCCATCAGCATGCTGAGCCCAGACAGCAGAACACTGATGGGTAATACTGGAGATGGGAAAAAAAAGCCTCTCTCCAGCCTAAGCCTAAGCCTTCCTCTTTTAAAGTAGTTTTTGTGCATTTCATTGGTTTTCGACTTTTAACTTGGGTGAAAAGGCCTATGTGATCAATGTATACATGTGTGTTTGTGCATCTCTAACTGCTCTTCTCATAGTAACTTTTGAACTTACAGACCAGTTTCGATCATATTTGACTGAGAAGGAGAAATCACAAGGATAGGATGCTCCTGCAATTTCTGTCTTAAATAAATAGCCAAGTAGAGGAGAGAGTATCAGAGAATCCACAGAGGAAAGAGCCATTCTAAATACTTTAACTGCAGGAAAAGTTTAGATCACAGTTAATGCTTTATTAGACATAAAAATCCACCAATAATTCAAGTTGTCTTTCCCAGATGAAGACCATATCCTGTGTGTAGTAAAAGGTAATTCTGATTGAGCTTTTTCTGGTGCTATGGGCATTTATAAAGTCTTCTCTCACAAACACATGCTGCAGCTTTAGCCTAATGCAGTTTTTAGAAGAGAATAAACTACAAGATGCAAATTCATTTGAAACTAGGGTCTGCTCCTTATGATACAGATAGACACAGATATTTGCTTAGAGCTAGTTATAAAGTTGTTCCGTGGCATTTATTTTATGAGTACTGTAGAAAATATCAATAGATATTTTCCATTTAATGTGACACACACATTAATAGACTTATTTTTGAGAGGCAGTATTTGTATTTTGGGACCAGGGGATTTCTCTCAGAACAAGATTTGTCTCAGGCAAAGAAATTAAGACAGTCCATATCAAACAAGTCCACTGTCTTACCTTGGAAGACCATTTCTCCAGCATGAAGCTATTTTCCAGGCACAGAGAAAGGTGGAACTATTTAATGCTACACTGTATTTTACCTCAGAAAAGGAAAACTGGGACACAGTGAGACTGATACCCTTGACTTGTCTGGAGTCTACAGGTGATCTGACTGAACCATTCCCAGGTCAGCAGTGAGACTGGAAAGACCCTGGGAGTCACATCCACTCAGACGAAGCTACTGGGACATTACTAGTAGGAAAGATGCTCATTGAAAAAACCCATTTATTTACCTATTTTGGACACAAGATGTAAAACTTGAACTGAACAGCATAAATAAAAACAGAAGCTGTAAATTCTTAACTTTTATCCACTGTAATCAGATCAACAGGGAGAACTTTGTGATGCACTGTCGGAGGCTTGCTTGGCCCAATAAATCAGTGGTTCTTCAACATTTTGCCAGAAACCCTGCTCCTGCAGAAGCCATGGGGACTGCCTTCTAATTCCTTCAAGAGAGTCCGAAACCAAGTTTGCTTTGCCCATGGCTGGGGGAGATGCAGGCTGCAGTGCGACACAGGGGGTAGGAGGATTTGGCATCCAGGTGCCGTATCAGGCACCTCCCTAGAGCACGAATGGCCCTGGGGCAACATTGTCTCCCTGGGGCAACATTGGCTCTAAAGGGATGCTGGGCTCAGGAAAAGCTCTCCCACCTCAGAAACTGGATTTCTTGTGAAGGACCCATCACACCAGCTTGTCATTCTGAGGCCCTTGAACTGGCAGGTAACCCCCTGCAAGGCAGCCCATGGCTTCTCCTTGTCCCTCTGTAAGTGGAGACGGTGACACAATCCTTGAAGGGGATCTTCTCTCAAGTATTCATGATTATTTCCAGGAACATGAAGAGCAAGGCATGGGTCACTCCAGGTCCTGCAAAAGAACTTTCTGGCCCAGTTCGCAATGAGAAGAGCAGCCTTAATCATGCCAAACCCAAATTATTTGCTACTGAAGTGGACTGTTTGTCCACATCCAGCTTCATTTGTCCACTGTGTTGAGCAACAGCCTTGACTTGTACTAAAACATGCTCAGATTTTGTCCCCTTTCCATGTGTCAAAAGGATGGGTGGGAGTTGAGGCTGGAGCTGGGAAGAGCCATGAACCTCAGCCTGGTGATGACACTGGACTTCTTAGGCCAACAAAAGCCTGAACATGCAAAAGTTCAGCTTTCTTTGTGTCAGAATTTGGGGAAACCACAAAATGACAGCGATAACATGACTTGCTCTGGGAGCATGGAGCTTGTGGGACAGCCATTAATGACCCTGGTGTGAATGTGGGGCAGTCAGTATTTCAGCACACTGGAGAGTGATTGTAACTCATGGTTCCCAGCAAGAAACATCCCTGAAAAATCAGGACGTCTTCCCGCATTTCTTGGACTCTTTTACTGCAAACTCTTTCTTTTTTTATTTTCTTTTGTTGCAAACCTGCAATTGTCTGATAGAAAATGCACTACACGTGGATGATTGGTGTTCCATTCATGGGACTAAAATGCCTGAATGTTTTACAGCAACAATAAAAACCTGATTACCATTATGACTGAATAAAATTTGGGAGACAATAACAGTAGCACTTTTAATTTTTTCTTAAATGAAAGCAAGTAGCTGTATTATTAAGGGCACAACTCCAATTTATGAGTTATTTTGAGCAAACAAAAGGCTCACTCTCTTAGCCAAAATAGCGGATACTTGCTCACTCTTAACAAAACTATAATCTTCTATTATTGTATCATTAAATGTATCATGAAGCAAAGCCCTCAAATCCAGGTTTTGACATCAGAGTCCAGCATACTTAGCTGAATTTGGGATGCTGAGATGCATTTATAGTACTACCTTTTCAGTGACCATTCCCACTGCATGGTCATGTGTGTGGATAACCTGTTGGGATGGTCCATGGCCTGGCTGCAGTTGACACCAGCCAGCATCTTGTAGCTGGGCTAGAGGGAGGGCTGGTCACAACTGTCTCCGAAGGCACTGGGGTGCAGCCACCCCATTTCAGATTGCTTCTAGCATTTGGGGGTTACTGTTTACCAGGAATTATTGTTGTCTGACTTCAGCCTAAAGTTATTCCCTATCAAAGACCCAGGTTTTCATGCTATACAAGTTGTGTAGCAGTACAGCTGGCCAGGAGGACTTGAGCTATGATGAATTTTTAAATTAGTTTCTAACTTCTTGAAGTGCCTGTCCCAAAAGCTAATTTTCTTTTCACCGTTGATTTCTTGCAAAAAGACACTTCAGATGATGTGTATTAGAATAGCTCCGAGAGACTTAGGCTCAAAAATTGTCTCATGCCTTCGTGGCCTCCATGAAATCAACAGCAAACCTCAAACGTGTTTTAGTGAGAGAAGGAGCAAACCTAACACTTTCCTCACTGGGGAACAGGAAAGCAATTCTCAAAGAACTCTAAGTTTTGCTTACTGAAGTAAATTTGACATGAACTACTGAATAAGCAGAGTCCTATGACTAAAGGCATCCTGAAATGTGATAAGGGAGACAGAAGAGAACTTACTGCTTTTCAAAAGAGCACACTGGAACTACACAAGCAGAAAATATATTACTTGATAATGGACACGCTTTTTGGCAGGAATATCTCATGAGTCTACAAGGTCATTTATGTTCTGCAATAGTTGCTTTATAATGAAGAGGAGGAAGAAAAGAGTAATTAGATCCCCATGCTTCAGGAAGGCAACAGATCCCTCTTTACTGGCAGATTTCAGATTCTTTTATCCTCTTGTGAGTGCCTAAAATCTTCACATTTCTTTTATATTAAGATTCTTCTCCTCATCCCTTCCACCTTTTTTCTTACAGGGAAATGCACACAGAACTTTTATCTGCTTTTGTCTGAGCTAAGCAACTTGATTTCATTTTTTGTACTACTGACAGCTGTGCGTGACACTCCATGGTTTTGGAGTGCATGGAAAATGAGGACTTCATCCCACAGATTATCTGTGACACTCTCAAGAATCAAAGTAAACACTGTTTTGCTTTGCTATTTCAAACAAAGGAAGAAAGAGCAGCTGTTTTTGGCTGGTTGAAACAGAAGAGGTTTTTCACTATGTAATGGAATTTAAACACAAATGTTTCAGGCTGTGGTATAAAAGGGGCAGAGGAAATGGAGTCTGCCACCTTCCCTTGGGAAGCATTCACAGCCTTGTGTGTGCATGCACACATGTGCCCCAAAAGAGCTTCCCATAGCAACAGTGCAAATTAGAGATACAAACTAGGAACTCAATTGCATCCAAGGTCAGCACATGTGGCCTTCAAGGAAGGTCCTATCAGAAAAGTCCTCCAAACAAAAATAATTTAAAAATCAGATCATCTCTTATTCTGCAGATCATAGTCCATTCCCAGCTGCTCTTATTTGGCAGCCTTTTACTGAGTGCATGCCCAGCACTCTGGGATTACACCTCTCTGGAAGGGATCTGGGCTCCCAGGTGGGTGGCCCCAGTACACCAACCTCAGGGACTTCTCTGCTTGTGAAACTGCCTGGCTTTTCTCACTGCTGCCTGCTCGCCAGGCTCCTCATGGGTGAGATGCGACACACACGGGTTTAAAACCAGAAGTGATCCTTTTTCTGCCAGCTGCTGGCACTCCTACCTGCACTCATCTGAGCAGGGAGCGAGCAGCATGGCATGCATGTCTGGCTGTGATTTTTGTTAGATTTTAGATATGCTTTAGGTGCCAGTAGGTAAGTTCTGGCTTTCTTCTCTCTCCAATGTCAATAAATTTGCACAAAAGCAAGATCTGTCTGTGCTCTAATTCAACTAGTGTCCATTTTTATGGAACCCAAGTTTTTCCTCAATATAGGCAAAGACATCCAAGGCAATGTGACATCCAGACAGTGATAACATGAAACCTGTATTCATGATAGCTACCTTGAGTTACCAGCTTGATCCAACACAGCTCTCCAGGATGTTGACTTCCATATTCAGAGGCTGGGAAGAAAGTGGCACCAAAGAAAACACTTACATTTCTCCTTCTGCTTATCACAAGTCTTTTCCTTCTGACCCTTTTTTGTCATAATAAATTAAACCCTTTTTGCTGTCCTGGAGGAATCACCCAGCAACGCACACGTTGGTTGCTCCCCTCCTGCATGATCCATCTGCCAGCTCACAGGGTCGTGCACTCTGCCATGTGAGGTGAGTATGGGACAGCACTACCAAACACACCACTAAGTATTGTTGCACTGTGTCTGGTTCTTTCTAATTGCTGCATTTAGCTCTTCCCACAGCAAAACCAAGGTGATTGACTAGTGGTTAAAATGCGTAAAAATAACTCAGACAAGGCGTGACTTTTATCAAGGACAAATACAAACCATTTGTCACTGTCTGAAAGGGCACTGCATACAAGAGCAGGAATAGCTCTTCTCAAAATTTGGCCCCAGGAAGACAGCTGTGGCAAAGATTGCTCATTCTGGGATGAAACCTTGTGTTTTGGGACTGCTCTGAGGTGAAAGGAGATACCCAGATTCCCCAGCTGCCCTTCCGGCACAGTAGGCAGGCACTAGCAGTGGTTAACTACTTTCATACAGAAATTTACCTTACTCTCCATCAAACCTTTCCCTCTAGCTTTCCTGAAGCTTTGCCAGGTGCCCTCTGGAGAGGACTGCACTGCTGGCAGGCAGCTGTGCTGCCCAGCAATGTCTGAGGTGGCTGGAGACAGCCTAGGAGGCAGAGACACAGCCTGTGGGTGCCCTGTGGCAATGGGCATGGCCAGAAGCTGATTTTGGTTGGTTTCTGCCTTCAGTACAACACTGTTGAGATGGTTTTGGAGAGGAAATGGGTGTAACTGCTTGTTATAAGGATCCCTGGGTATGGGTTAGTTCTGCCAAACGTCTGATGGAGACCAGACTCAGGGGTTCCTTGCCAACCTGCCTGCACATGGGGTTGGGGCCAGCTGCTGTGAAGCCTCTGGTTCTTCTGCAGGGGATTGGGCATTCCCCTGTGCCAGGAGCACTTTTTTTTCCCCGCCAGCTGCGGTAAGAGAGCTGGAGAGCCAAGCACAGCAAGAGAATGACAATGTGGAAGAAGGTCAGTTTGCAATTTCTTACCGTAAGCAACATGACTCTTGATTGGAAGTGTTATTAAAGAGTATCTCTAGACGTGATTACTAGCAGAAGACATTTGGCTTTTCTGCTCAGCACCGAGGAAAGAAGCTGAGGCATGGGCAGAGGATCCCTGGCATGGCTGTGCCCCTCCAGGCTGATGGCTGTGCTCAGACTGGATCCTCACTGCCTGAGATGCTGCCTTGCTGCCTCCTCTGCGCTTGGGAAACCCAGCGTGGCTTCTAGGGTGTGAATTTCATAAGATCCATAGGCAGCTCTGACTCAGGAGCCCTGTTTATCCCCTTTTTGCAGATCAGCCCCTGGAGGTCTCAGCTGAGCTGTACGGGGTGGATGGGAGCTGGCACCAGCATTCCCCAGCAGCACCAAGATACAGCTCCCACGCCCAGTGGGTCGCATGGTTGTGCCTGAGACTGCACCTTAACTCCAACCCTGCCTCTCATGGGTCTCCTGCAAGTCAGGTACCCAGAGCTGGTCATGGAAACATCAAGTTTCCCCCAGTTCATCTCCACTTATTTAAAGCCATATACCCAAAGTGCAAAATTGCCATTGCACTGTGAAATGAGGAGAGCCAAGGGGAGTTCTGGCAGGGATTTCCTGGGGAGAGTAGAATTTGCCCCTGGTTCCTTCTGTGACCAGAAGACACTCATGACCCAGCCTGAAGCAGAACAGGAGCCCCAGGCCTGTCTGGTGCCTACAGGAAGGGCGTGTTTTGTCTTCAGGCTGTTCCGTCTGTGCCACCCTCCCACTGGACCAGCCCTGTGCTCAGAGTCATGTGTAGCCGTATCCTTCCTGCCCACTCCCACTCCCACTCCCACTCCCTGCCAGGTCCCTCCTCTTCCTCCTGGAACAGCATTTTCATCTGCAGCTCACCCTGCTTTCCTCTTCTGCTTTTTAGAAAGCTGCCATTTCATTTGTCATTTATGGTTTTCCTTTTCCATATATAAATGATATTATTCTTTGCTTTTAACCTTACTGCTGCATCTTTCCTTTATTTCCATTTTCTGGTTTAGCCTTGGACAGTTTGGGTTTTGAATGATTTTTGGTTATCTTTGAATTTGATTTTAGTTTTCTGGGACCAAATTGCCACCCTATGTAAATTAAATGATAGTGCCAAAGCAATCAGTCACATTTCTCACCATCTTCCTGTTTTTTGAAGAGTAGCAAGAAAGGCTGAGACAGAGAGGAGCCTACACTGCTTTTACTTACTAATCTTTTGCATAGACAAGGCTGACACTACGAATTTTGCTGATCATGGGTATCATGATGTATATATACAGGCATGCAAAAAAAGCCTGTTGCATAGACATAATTGCACTAATAAAAGCACATTTTCTGTTCACATCTTGGTTCTCCACTGGAAAAATGAATTTTTTAAAAAATACAGTTCTGCTGGTGTGTACCAAGTCCTGTCACTGCATGTTTTGCCAGTATTGTATAAAAAAAATACACTCAGCATTGTGGGCACTCTGCAAAGTATTTTATCTGCTATAGATGAGAAGGTGTGAGCAAAAAAGAAATACAGTTGTTATTACTTCATCCCTAGTGAGCTGTGATGGTCAAGTTGAAAGCAGTAATGCAGCTGTATTAGCAGTATTTGGCTCACTCAGTCCCCAGGCAAGCACGCTTGGCTGGCTGTGCACAGCTGAGGAGCTGTGACTCCTTCTCCAGGGGCTGGAAGCTGCACCATTAATGCTCAGCTCTTCCCCAGCCCTTTCTCAGTTCAGGCCCCACAGTGCCCATGTGAGTCAGGCAAGGTGAGTGCCTTTGCCATCCTTTGAAGAAGAAGGAAAAGAAAGTGGTTGTGTGTGTCTTCTTCACTTCTGCACTGGCTCAGAAGAAAGATATTTGAGGGCCTGATGCATTAGGAGGAAAACGTTGATGCTGGTTCCTACAAGTGCAAGGGGCTGCAGGCGAAGGGCTCGGTGCAGCACATTCCATTGATTTCAGACTGATGGCACGGTAAGCTTCTCCTCTGGAGCCTTGCTCCTTCTCTTGCTTTCTTTCCTCTCCTCTCTGCTCCAACAGAGCCCCCTAATTACTGCATGGAGGAGAACATTTTCCTCCTTCAGCCAGAGTTCTTGATCAGATGTCTACAGAAAACAATTTTTAGAAGTTTGCAGTGTTTCCCTCTTCTGCACAGTGTCACTTTATGAAGAAACACACGACCTGGTGCAGAACAGAAACCCCTCGGTGGGTACCAACACGACTTGCAGAGCAAACACAAACCCTGCCAGCTGCCATGGACCAAGTTCATTCCTGCTGCAGCTTCGGCGACATCCTTGGAATTACTCAGGGAGGAAATCTGGTGCTTACAGCCACATAACCAAATGGCTGTTCATGAGGATGTTTTACTAATTACGATTACTGAATGTTAACAGCACTACAGAAATATTGAGAGTGCCCTATATATAAAAGTATTTTTGTAGCAGCTAAAGTCATAAATGAATGTACTAATTTCAATTTAAAAGCAGAAGCCAAAGGTCTGTAAGTTTGCTGAGAGGCCTCTTGTGGTCTAACACAAATGAAGTAGGGGCTGCTGGCACTTGGAAAATAACAGATGAAGAAGAAAGGTAATTGCTAGTCCTGACCTGTCAGAGCTGCTCCTTTGTGCACCAAGTCCAACTTCCCCTTACACTTCCAAGTTATCTACAGCAAACTTTCTTCCAAACTAAACAAAATCAGAGGCTTTTAGGAACTTAGAAATGTCTGCTTAATTTCAGTGTCGATAAGCTCCTGCTCCAACTCATTCTTAATGTATCAAAATTAAATGTTTTAAACATATTTATCTAGTTGCTATGGCTTTGCCTGGTGTGTCAGACACGTTATCCATCAAATATGACAACTGAATAATATTTTTGCTTTTAGATATGGATCACAGATCCTTCTCATCATACTATTCCCTTCCCCCCTTTCCCGAGTTTTGAACTCACTGGAAAATCTGTTCTATAATACGGTGGGTAAATGAATTACAGTCACAGATGGCCTCTGGAGATTTCATACATGCTGCAATTCATTTATTCAGGAATGGAGGAAAAAAAAAAAAGAGACCCTTGTCTTGTGAGGGTATTATCAGAGACAGCAGATCAGACACTGTAATGCTGCCTTGCACTCTGGATTCGACCCATTTCTTAAGCTTTTATGACTTGGCATTTACTATTCCTGGATTTGAATTTTTTTAAGAGGAACGTCAAAATCCTCAATGAAAATGATTAAATGTGAGTAACTGTGGTGGTTACAAGTTACAATTTATTTTTACAGTCCTGAGTGAAACTATTGTGTTCTGTTGTAGAGAGATGCTCAAGAACAGCAATCTTCAGCTCTGGCAATAATATTTCAGCAAAAAGAACTTAATGCACAGATGACTGTCGAGAATTAGTCAAACCTTGCAGTGGGCCTTGAGATCCTCATAAGGAAAATGCTAGAAGAATAAGAAATATAATACTGAAAGCAGTATATAATGTTACTGCTTGGGTGTCTCGTTCAGCGTAAGTCATAAAGCCTATTTGCAGGCAAGCATTAGGGTCAGGCCCCAAGACTCGCTTTTGCCTCTGAATTCAGGCCAGAGATTATGGGAGAAAGGGATGGAGTGGTTGATGCATCAGCCATCGGGGAAAAATTAATCCTGCAATAAATGCAAAGAATTTGCCTCAAGAGTGAATCAGACAAACTCATTTCTGTTTGTGCAATGATATAAAAATACTGCTATGTGCTCAAATGCAGCATGGTGATTTAATCATCTGCACTGACACACAGCTACTCCACTGCAGGGTCAGGCTGCAACAGGCTGAAAGAAGGGACCATTTATCTTTTCTTGACATTTACTCTGCTCTCCTGAGACCCCACCTGGAGCCCTTTGTCCAGCTCTGGGGCCCCAGGATGCAGACCTTCTGGAGTGAGTCCAGAGGAGGGATGCAAAGATGATCAGAGGGCTGGAGCACTTCTCCCATGAAGACAGGCTGAGAGAGTTGGGGTTGTTCAGCCTGGAGAAGAGAAGGCTCTGGGGAGACCTTTTGGCACTTTCTAGCCCTCTAAAGGGGGCTTATAAAAAAGAGGGAAAGGGACTTTTTATATGGATAGATAGCAATAGGATAAAAGGTAATGTTTTTAAACTGAATGAGGGTAGATTAGGTATTAGGAAGAAATTCTTTACTCTGAGGGTGGTGAGGCACTGGAACAGGTTTCCCAGAGAAGTTGTAGATGCCCCCTCCCTGGAAGTGTTCGAGGCCAGGCCAGATGGGGTTTTGAGCAACCTGGTCTAATGGAAAGTGTGCCTGCACATGGCAGTAGCAGGGGTTGGATTGAGATGATCTTTAAAAGCCCCTTCCAACCCAAACCATCCTATGATTTGATGAGTATTTAGCTCTTTCTGAGGGACGTTTCATACTTTCATCTCACCCTGCAATTTGGCCTCACAGCTGACACAGCCCACTGGGTGCTCTAATGAAGATATTTGTCCTGACACCAGATAAACCAGCCAACACTGCCACTCGAGTGGAACAGCATAGGCCAACAGGCCTCGCTCTGTGCCTGGCGATGCTTTGAGTTGGAAAGAAACTGCTCAAAACCTTCTACCAGCATGTCCACAGGCCTGAGGGGAGACTGCACATCCCAGGGGGACCCCTGACTCCCTCCCCACCTCTACCCTGAGGATGAAGGTCCCTGTGTGGAGCTGGGTCACCTACATCCTCTGGGATAGAGACAGCACCTGCTGCTGGAGATGCAGAGTGCCTACAGGAATGCCTTCACTCATCCACCTCAGCAGGAGTTTAGGGAACCAGGAGGTTAAAATGTCAGCTGAATCCTCCCAGGGCTGCCATCCCCCTCCTTGTAAAGAAGCAGCCATTTAACAGACTTGTTGCCCTGAGGTTTAATGGATGGCTCTGGCTGCAGTGCTTGGGGACCCTCTGACAGGGCACTGTGAAAGGGCAAAGGGGGACTAATAGGTGCTGTGTTTTCCAGCAGCCCCAGCCAGAGATAGCTCTGTATATAGCTGACAAGCAGTCAACGTCTGCTCCCTGTCTCTGTTTGCACTTCATCGAGTTATCTCCTTGCAAGCAAAGAAATCCCAGCTGATTGAACAGCACATTCATCATCTGGATTTCCCCCATATCTTTTCCTGTATCAATGGTGCCATAAAAAGCCCACCAGAAAAGTCAGCGGAAATCTGCTCTATCTTCCTTTAAAAGCTTTTGCAGAGATCTGAAGTAAAGAAAAAAAATCAAAACAAACCCCAAACTTTCTTTCCTCTCTGAAATGTCAATCAAGGAACATTAAACAAAAAGATTAGTTCTGCTCTTATTTGTTTGTAAAACAAAAAGCATGAAATATTTAGCAGTATTGTAATGAAAAGCAGATGGGAATAATGCTGGCTTTCAAGGCCGCTGGTAACCACCTCCTTTTCATGCCGCAGCAGCAGCAGGACAAGGCAGCCCATTAGGACAATTTATGAACTGGACTTCCACAGAGGGAGTTCTAGCAAGAGGTCCACAGCTCGTACAGAGCAACTCTGATAACATCTGTTAGGGTTATTCATTGAAGAGGATTATATTACAATCCCTCTTAATACTACGAGTGCTACAGTAAAACCGGATGAGGCTTCAGTTTCATTTGCTCCAGCAATATGTGTTTATCAGAGCATTTTTCTGAAGCTGGAAACCTAGGCTGCATTCATGGTATGTCACAAAATGAAGTTTAGAAAGCTTGAAATATTAACCTAGAAAAAAACCTCAGTCCCTGCTTTTAATCTCTCATGGCTGTAGTGCTCAACTTCTATGTGCAGCATCAACACACCATCAGCCTTTTTCCATAGAAAGCCCCTCCCCATTAACTCTCCAGGGCTGAGATTGATTTTATTTAAATAGTTCTCACTCGCTAACCTTGCTCCATCCTTTATTTAAGACTTTGCTAATGATGTATTTTTTTCCCCTAATTTACCTAAGCATATAATGAATGCTTACATCCGAAATGACCTCATTATACCAGCAAGGACTTCGTGTGGATACGATTTAGTGGACAGACATAAGGCAGAGAACTCTCTAAATGGAGAGGTTTTAAACATTCTGTAAAATCCCTGTTGACTACAAGCCAGATTCTTACTGCTGTAAATTGACTTAGTTCCAACAGCTTCAATGAAGCTACACTGATTTACTCCACTTGAGGGTCTTACCCTATTATTCTTATTTATTGAACTTGCCACCTTTTGCTGCTACAACCTAAACTTCCATCCTCTAGTGGCAGGGTTGCTATCTAAAACAGGTGTTTCTCCAGTAATATATGACTTAAGAGATTTATAACTGCCTGGAGTATTTCATTGTCCCCTAAAAGTGTTTATAATAATTCTTGTTGACTGTCCCGTCTCCCACTGATCAGCTGAAGAGCTGTTTGCAGGCTGAACCTGGTCAACAAAATATCCAGCCCCCATACAAGCATGAGCTGTTTTATCTGTTCATAGGCACTTTTCCTCCCTGCTGGACAAAGGTCTTTCCTGGTCTCTGTGCAGTGTCTGGGACAAAATGAAGCCCCAAGTTTTTTGCTGGTTCCAGAAGAACAGACCCGATATACACAAAGCAGACTACTTTCTGGCTCCACAAAACCAAACTGCAAGATGAAAAAATGCACTGCAAAGGCAAAACAAAAACCTGTAAAAACAGAAATTTCTTTTGTGCACCAGTTGTAGCCCTAATGGGAATGTGACTGTCCCACCATGACAGTCTGCTGTTCCTACAGCCCTGGGCTTGTTTTACCCCGTTCTCTCCTGGGAGGGATTCAGGCTGCTGCTCTGACCTTGACACAGCTATGATCAGCTGAACTGTCTGCATTTGTACTTTTGGGGGCTTAGCAGGAGACAGCTCACAGGAAGGCACAAGATCACATGGTCCAAATACCTGGGAGAAGTCAAAGACCTGCGTAAAGCCCAGTGTGTTCACAAAAGGAACAGGGAACCTAACCCACAGGTTCACCAAAAAGTTGTAGTGGTTTTCTACTTGTCCAGAAATAACTGCCTGTGGAGCCCTTTGATGTCAGGGATACTGGCAGATTTTGTCTCATGAAGACTCAGGAAAAAAATCAGCAATTACTGGATGCTAATGAGAGTCGTGCATCCATCCATACCACACACGCTGCAGTGATTGCTCTTCAGAGAGATCAGCAGTGGTTACACCAATAAACTGCCTGCTCACTACACGTGATTGGTGTTAACTTCCAACCCGAGGTTCTCAAAAAAACTCCCCTTTGTCTTACCAGCTTTGAGATTGAGGAGAACCCCAGAGAGAGTGTCAGGGGCCAACGTCATAAAAAATGATACTGAATCATAATATGATTTAGCAAATTCACATTTTCTTCAGGTCCAGTAGAATTCTATTTAAATAACTTACAGAAAAGCTGACATTTTCTGTTAAATCTCAAAGGACTAGAATGAAGTAGCTACATTTAGCACAGCCATCTTCAGTGATACCTGAGCAGAGAGGCAGGCAGCAGCAAATTTTATTCTTGCTTCACTTGTTCTGGTTTTTTCTAGGTCAGCCCAAATACTCTGATGGTAAGAAAGAAGCACAGCAAAAATGTGCAACCACCACCCAAAAAAATCTAGAAGTCCTTAAAAAGAAATGCACGTGTTTATTTACTGCATTATAACTGCAACATCAAATACAACTACATTTTCATTTCAAAAAAGGACACATGCAATAAAATATTCTGATTTTATAATCCAATTCAACACAATTCATTGGTAACAGTGGAGCATCACAGAACAGTCACAAGGCAAGGGCTTGGGGTGATGAATTTCCAGTCTCTTGATCCTACTGGCAAACAGCAAAGTCACATCATATTTTATTTCTCATCAAGGGATAAACTTTTGGAATAATGTGACTGGAACACAGAAAGTTCCAGCTGCCCCTTAACTCCCGGACGAGTCTTGAAGAATCAGATTTTTTCACTTGAGAAAATATTATGCTTTGACAAGGATGAGGAATAGACAGTATTTTCCAAGCAGAAAGCAGAAATCCTTCCATGTTATACCACAGCTGAGGTACAAAACAAGGGCCTCTCCTTCACAGGTGCAAAGAAGCCAGGGCTGTGAGTTACTTTAACTATTGCTCTGAAGAATGAAATCAGGCCATTTTCTG
Organism: Rhagologus leucostigma; assembly: GCA_013397725.1. Taxonomy (NCBI): domain Eukaryota; kingdom Metazoa; phylum Chordata; class Aves; order Passeriformes; genus Rhagologus; species Rhagologus leucostigma. Next base: position 1,140,244 of record VZTD01001031.1, read on the forward strand.
CAATATTTCACTGCAGCTTTCTGTTATGTTCATCTGCTCATGGGGCTTCAATCAGTTTAATCTGGCATTTCAGCTATGGAATAAATCCACAACACACAGGAGGAGTCCACAGCTCAGAAAAGACCACAAAAAGTTGTCCTGAAATACTCAAAACATAGCCTCTTAACTACTTAAAAGGCCCTGTTCTTCATTAGAAAAGGTCCTTATTCTATCATAGCTATTCACACACCACAGGTTCCTTTTGTTAATACTTCCCAGGAAGTTTCATGGGACTAATTTTGAAATAAGGTTCTAAACAGTGTGAAAAAACTACAGACTCAGGGCCCAAAATGGTACCATTTCTAGCATAAACTCTCCTGACTTCCAGTTGGGACTTTTTAGGAAGTGTGACATAACGCTGTCCAGCCTTTTAAAACAATGACCCGGTTTCTTTCTGTACATCTTGCGTGGCATAACACTAAGGATGACTTACTCTAACAATTTACATAAAAAATAAAGTCAGTCTTTTTATGCAGCTGCATTTTTATAGAATTTCACAGAGTCAGTATATAGAAGCTTACAGGTTCTAGCAAATAGGAGGATTTATCTATGAAAACAAAGAGTTCCAAAAGTACATGGAAATCTGTAGAGCAAAATATATATATCTCTATATAATTTCCCAACGCAAGCAATAGGCAGTTTAGAAAAATATGATTGTTACAGTCTTTCTGAACCAGAAAAGAAAGGATATAAAAAATAAGTTCAGCTTTTCACAAAGCCATATTTTTAATAAGAAAATAGAGTGGTCCACATTTCCCTGAATAAGCCTGAAAGGTTAAAGAAAGGTCCAAGCAAGACACGGAGTCTGACTTGGACTTGATATCAGCTGTGATAACATGCACATGTACAGAGACAGCTGCTTGGCTCCAGTATTGTTTACCTTAGAAATGAGCCTAATTTATCACAATTGTATTTAAAAATCATAAATAACATGACAAAAGTGGAACTGGTCCCCACAAGGCAAATAATTATATTCAGGCAAGCAAAAAGTGACATCAATCCAGTTATTTTCTTGTGACAGTTAAAAGGTATTTTGTACCCAACTGTTACATTGAACAGCACATGTAAAAACACAGATTATTATTGCAGACTTTGCTATCAGCTACTATACATAAACGAGAAGAGATGTTCATGCTGTAATTGCCTCTAAGGTTTTTGTTCTACTTGAATATTAACATTTACAAGAAGCTGAGGTGGAGACCTGAATTCAAGCCAGGATTTCAACATGAAAAATGACAGGGTTCACAGGAAGGTTTCTGATCCTCCCCATTACTGACATTTGGAAGTGGACAGGAGCTCTGAAGAATTTTAAAACCATTCATAACATGAGTTTCTCTTGTGAACAGCCTTTGGTTTTCTCTGTGCCCAGAGGCGGGTGATCTAACATGGGACATGCTGATGAAATTTAGATTCACATCAATAAACCTCCTGTTAAGGAGAATTCACATTTTAGTTTCAGGTCACTTCTAAAAGAAGGTGGCAAAATGTACCTCAGCATTTGCTGATTTTTAAATTAAAAGCAGAGAACAGTTTGATTGCAGAAACTTTGCTCCAGGCTGTTCTTAATAACTATTTAATTTATCAGTTAGAACTGCTTATTAATTCTGTCCAATGTGAGAGCAAATCCCTTAATTTTGTTGCAATTTTTGTGAAATACATGGGATATTTACTCACCTTATATGGGAGTCTTAGCACATGTCTTTAAACTTCCTTCTAGCCTGAAACTAAACAAAAGCACAAAAACTGATGGAAGCAAGATTGATGGAGTGTTGGTGAAGGGATCCAAAACTGTTTAAAATCCAGGCTTGTGAATTAAATTGGGCCCGAGACAGCCCACTGCTCTGAGGAGTGAGGACAGGTCCTCTGTAGGAACACTGGACATGGGTTATATTGCCAGTAAACAACAACGCAGCTTCTGGGTCTCCTACCACTTTTCAGTGTCAATGGAGAGTTATGTCTCACGAAAGGCAATGACAGAAAAATGCAACACCTGCATTATTGCTTGTGTAATTGCTTCACAGTGGTCCAGTACAGTCGAGTAAACAAATGAGAAGAAGGTATGGTGCTGGAAGGGAAGCTCTGAGGCTGGGCAGATGCAGTGTGCCCCCCTGGAATCACCCAATAAACTCTGTTAACACAAATTAAAAGGGAAAAAAATGGAAAGAGTCACACTGATCAAAAGGAAAACATCTACTGCGGCAAAAAATTACCATCAGGGTCTTGGAGCAAGACAAAGGTGTGCCTTTTGCCTTCCACTCAAGTCCATGTACAAAATGGAGGCTGGTGTTGGAGGACAGACACACACTTAGCACATGCAACATCCAAATACCTTCAGGAACAACCAGTGCTCGAGCAATGCCTCCCAGGTTAAATTCTTACAGGGTTTGATCTGGGAATGTGATGGAAAAATCATCTTGGGTGCTTTTTGCCCTAGAGACTGAAACCCAAACTCAAAGCTTATTAAATCTCATTAAAGCTCATTAAAACATGTACCTCTAAACTCTTCCAGCTTCCCTTTAAGACACAGTTTCTCTTAAAAGCTGCACTTGAAAGTTACATTGAAGTGGAATGTCACCTTTCTTTAAGTAGAACAATAATTACGCTCCTCATTACACATATAGATATACACATATATATACATACATACATATATATTTCATGGCAACAGAAAGTACCGTACAGAGGCATTAATTCATATCTGTAGTGAAACAAAGTCTGTGGTGTTCAATGCTTATTAGACTTGACAATAGAAATAATTTGATTTTGAAGGTGGGAGTCACTTCAGGAGAAATAACAGCTCCTACCCCTGAGTTCCAGTGGGAGGCCTTCCAGCAAAGTGCTGCTGAGGGCGGTGGCACTGCTCTCCAAACTCACCTCTCCCTTGTAACACACAGCTTTTCATGGAGCAAAAAGGAGCTAAAATAAATGGTTTGCTATAGAGCTTGATAAATGAGTTGTGAAATCAGTTTGTTAAAAGTGATCATTTTAGTTTTTTTTTTTTCTTTTTCCTCAGGTCAGAAAAAGGGTTCTGGCTTATTTAGGGTATATAACAATGACAGTGGAACACTCTTGGCAGCTCAAGGGTGCAGACCCTGGCTGAGCAGCACCTGGGAGCTCCTACCCCAGCACGGACAATGCGAGGATAACAGAGCTGCAGCTAAACCACAGCCCTCTGCACTGACTGAGGGGCAGTTTTCTGCACACAGTAATTGGATTACACATCAAAACCTGCTTAGAGAGAAGAGAAAAAGGCTCTGGGCAGGCTATGAACAATGCAGATGGCGAGGCTTTCATTATTAATAATTGCTTGTTAAGTGACACTCTCACACTCCTGTCTGCCGATGTGAATATTAAGGGCAGTCTCTGAGCCAAAACTGAAGGCAGATGAGGGCAGGACATGGCCAGGAGACTTGGAAGAGATGGCTGGCCAGGACTAGGGTCCCCCCAGATAGTGATGAAGGCTGGTTTGACACAGGGGACAGCAGAAACAGACAGAGCATCTGTGGAGGAACTGCACTGGGGAAAGAAATTACTGAATTTTAAACTTACTGAAACTGGACCAGATTTTTTGCTCTAGTCATGGAGAAAGAACTGCCACTGGAAACACTTAAGGTGATAGGAATGACCTAGGCTGTGGAGGAACTGCAACAGGAAAATAAAAGACTGGGGTAATTTACTTTGGAAAGGAAACAAAGCCAAATCTCCTCTGCTCTCATAAAAGAAGGAAAGACAAAACATGGCCTGGAAAGGGTAGAGCAAATCTTTCTGTTTCCTTGGATTTAACACAAAGTGGCCAAAAGAAGGAAAATGAAACCATCTCCACTCCCTAAACAAAAGGTTTCTGATCCAAAACCAGCTCAGGGGAATACCTTTTTCACACAACTTGGAATATCGTGGAACTTGCTGATGGCTCTCAAGCCAGAAAGCCACTAGCCTTCAGTAAGGCACTGAATAGGCTTGCCTCCAAAATCCAGAAGACTAAAGACAACACCTGACATTTACTTGAAAAGGAACGGAAAAACTCCCACATCAGTTCTACAATGCATTGAACAGAGACCATCATAACTGGCTTTCTATCTATAATAGCATTTCCTGTACTTTTCCCTGGAGCATCAGCACCCACCACCTACCATTAACCTGTCACTGAGAGGTTTTAATTTAGCAGTTTCTTCAGTATTTAATGAAAAGAAAAAAAAACCACTTCCAGGGCTCAAATCTCAGCTTGAGTGAATCACCCCGAGGGGAACCTCCTTCCACAGTCAGGGACATGAAACTGAACAGTGCTGATGGCCGCTGTCAAAATTTTGTCTGGCAGAGCAGGATGGCAAGCCCTTGTTCCTGGGTCATTAGTCCTGGACTGCTCTCATTCTGCCAGACCTACACGTTCCCCTCTGGCATTGAGGTATCAGGCTGCCTATTGAGGACCTAATGTCTCCTGCTGCTTCCACTGGGACACTGCACCTTAAGCTGTGCAGTTTCACCTTACCCACACTTTACTAGGGAAAGGGTTGTTATCTCACAGGTATAATGAGGTAAAATCTGGCAATTGCTGAAGCAGGTTAGGGAACAGAAGTGCCATTTAGGCTACAGTTTGAACTGGTATATTCCTGATATATTTTCCTTGTTTTCCAGATCTAATGATAACTCTCTGGTAGATACATAGTCATATTTTAAATTGGATAGAAACAACTGTATGACATTATTCCATCCTGCTTTGTTGTTTTGTTTTGGTTTTTTCTTTAATTCAAGAATCTTTGTTTTGTTTGTTTTACCATTTAAGAAGTGCAACATGATTCCACAATCGTTAAAAAGATATGTACAAGTCAAAATGCCTTGTGCCTAAAACATGCTGCAGTTACCCAACACCTACAACTAACCTGTTTATATTCCAGTATAACCAATAGATATCTTTTTTTAAATATGGCAAAAGTAATAAGATTGGTTTCTCAATGCATCATGTTGCCTGCACCAGAAATATTATCTTTAGTATTTTACTAAACGGGTTTCCAAGAGTTGCCAACAGCTGACAGATAAATTAATGCAATAAACTTGTAATGGCTCAGAGCAGGTCAATGATCTGGGAACTGCTAAGAATATCCTCAACAGCCCCCAGCAATTCTGGAAGAAGCTGATGTAGGTTCGCTGGGCAAATGTGTTTTCAGCTGCAGACTAACAAATGATACTGTCCAAGGGGTAGTAAAGTCTCCAAAAGCAGCTCTTACAGCCAGCTGGGTACATAACCTATGACTTGAAAGACATCTATGATGCCTGGCAAAGACATGTTTATTGGGGATTTTATACCAGCCTTTCCTGAAAGGCAAAACTATTTTTCCAGTTTCCTATGGTGGATAATTTAATTTCAGTCTGTAATCTTTAGTTATTCCAAAAGGCTTTGTTTGCTCGGGGAATCTCTGTTGCACAGCAGTTTTGGTTTTTTTTTCTGAAGAAAAGAGGACAATGTACTCTCTTGTCAACACAAGTTAAAAAAATTATTGTACATGAACTCACTCTTCAAATCTCTTTAGTGCTAATGAGATGTGTATGCACAGACATCAAAGTAAAACATTCTCTATTTAATATTGAAGAGGAGATCAGATGTAGCAAACTCCTGAGGTCTAGAGCAGCTAAAGGGAAAATACTGTTTCTTCTGATGTGCAGAGATCACCACCTGTCTATCTAGCAATGGCCATTTTTTGGAGACATTTCTTCTCTCCGAGGTCTATAACTACTCCAACAAAAGGGATTAAGGAGAAGCATAAAGCCATTCCAAAAGCTCTCCAAATTATTCAATGATCACTAGGTGGTTTTATTAGTTAGCCTAGTAGTTTTATTTACAGCCTGAAATGTTTGCGTTTTCTAAGCATCTCGGTCAGTACAAATAAAGTAGCACTTGGTAGAAATTACGGCTGCTCTGGAGATCCAGTGCTAGCAGAGGAATACAACATTTTTAATGTATGTGCTTAGAACTGAACATGTTTTTCATACAGAGATTTCTGGAGAGGGCATATATAAATAATATTTAATATAATTTAAATTGCTGGCTGGAATCAGAGAAAGGGCTGTTAATAGACATGGGGCACAATAGCAATTTTCTACCTCAGTGTATTGCTGTTGTGGAAAATTCTCTGGAAAGCATCAGGCTTCAAAATCAGTTACAGGTTACAAATGAGGCCTGCTTTCATGCCAAAGGTTGGGTTTGAAGTGTGCCTTTGGGCAATGTCTTACTATAACGCGTGGGCAGTGGAGTGCAGGATTTTGCCTTCAGCACTGCAGGGTCATTAATGTGGTCAACCAACTCCTGGGTCCAACAGCGCAGGCAAGAGCTCGGACAGAGAGCTGTGAACAGGCTGGGTGTCTGCACGGAGTATAGGCCAGGTGCACAAACAACTCACAACCTCAAACATATTCCATATACTTTAGAGGGTCTTAGCACCCTTTGACAGTGGCTGCATCTGGACTGGGGAAAAATGGTGCAAGCCCTCAGTTGCAGACACATCCTAGGTTCTGTGCATCCCATGTTTTGGCAAGGGAAGGCTTAAGGCAGTGGCCCCAGTCTGAACCTGAGCTGTAACACATCTCAGTTACATGTGGATGTCAGAGATGTATGAGCTGGGGATTTTATAGGCACAAAAGTGAGCATATAACCACCAAATCATCTGTGAGCAAAGATGAGGAACCATGCTCAAGATTTTAAGGACTGATTTGGAAACAGTATGATTTAGTTTGTGTTTTGAGGAATCTGAGCTTTGTACAGTTTCCTGGAAGCTGGACTGGGCAGTTTGTTTTCATTATTCCAATTACTGACTTGATTAATATTTACACACACTTCCAGGAATCAGTATCATAAGCTTTTCATAAAAAAACCCACAAGAGAATAAAAAAGAAAGTAAAATTTGCATTTACATCTCAGGTTTACTTTTGTGGTTTTTTTACTTCTTTCTTTGCCAGAAAAATCTCACACCTACCTTGGACAGGTGAGGTAAATTACATTATGGAAGACTTAAATTGTTTCCACTGATATGAACATTAAAGTCTTGTGCTTTGGATAGTTTTCATTGCAAAGAAGTAGAAATATTCATCACTTCTGTGAGATATTCAGATTATTTAAGTTAATGAGAATGGATCGACTGAGATTTAAAGCAAAACTTTCCAAGATTACAGACAGGGGACTTACAGAATAAATTGATTGCAAACCCAGCAGCAAAAGTGTGTTTCTAATTTAGTTGTTTGGGTTTTTTTTCAAACCTGCCACAATACTGAAACATCAAGGTGATGATGCAGTTGTTCTCTTAAGATCCTCTGTGCAGAAATTTTTTCTCCCAGTTACACACTCCTATGGTGTCAAATGCATTTGTGAACCCATACAAATCACCCAGATCAGAAAGGCTTGGCAGAAAGAAATCTGATGTGAGATTTTGTGCTTTCATAGCAAAAACTTTTCTATCTCCCTATTGACTTCCATTTGCAGCTTTATTATTCCTCATTATTTTTACTTTCTCACTGGTATTTTACTTTCACCACCTGGAACAGCTCAGCAAAACCCAGAGAACTGCAATGCAGCTACGTCACAGAAAGGTGTGTGCACACCTACACACATCCACAACCACACAGAGCAGGTTTTGTTACTGTCCGTCTTCCCCCACACTTCTTTTCTAAAGGAAGATTTAATTTGAGATGGAGATGTGTGTGATGATTAACTCCTTGCTGGGCAGCCACAGGGGTTTCTTCCCCCAGGGCTGGCAGCAATTTTTAGAGGAATGTGCATGGCACTTGCACAGCTAATCAGGAGTGGAGAAGGTATGTCCTCTGCCCCCAGAAAAAATGGTTGCAAAGAAGGAATTAATTTGCCCCATTCTCTGACAAATTATAGCCCTTCTCACCCTCTCCATCTGGCTCCTTCGTGAAAGAAATCACAGGCCTTCCTTCGCTGCCCCGACGTGAATGTCTTATTGCTCAGCATACATGGACTCTGCTCACCTTTCTGCTTCCAGTCCCTTCTGCCTGCTCTGAGAGCTCTTCTGCTACGTCCTGACAGTCAGGTTTCTAACCCACATCAGCTCAGCTCCTGCTCACGCTCCCATTGCACATTGACTGATCCCTTCATCATCCCCGCTGTCTCTCCTTTAATTTCCACTCTTCTTTACACTTCTAGCAGAATTTTGGCATTTTAATCCAACACTAGCAAACACAGTGTAGTCAGAAGCATTATTAGGAACACAGTGACAGAGTCCTGGTGGTGGAAGTGTCTCCTCAGAACACTGGAAGAAGCCTTGTTACTCGACCCATTTTAAACCTTGAAAACTGAAGAAAAACTGTCTAATATGCAATAGAACCAGTACTGTAGCAGAGAGGGGGAACCAAAAAGATTCTGAGATTTTTTCCTCTGTAGAGCCTGGACTCTTGTCCTCTGTGTTAGTTGTGACTCCCTTTCTAAGGTTTTACAATTTGATGGACACCTCTCCTCTCCATGTTTAGCTGCTCCTTTTTCACACTGCCTGTTTTCCTAATCCTGTGCCTAAACTGAGTTCTGTGCTGTTATGCTTCCCAATTCTACACAAATTTGCTTCTTTAACAGAACTTTAATGATTTTGTTAAATAAGTGACTTCCTCCTTCAGTTTCTCAGCTACTTAATTATTTTAGACCTTATTTGGAAGAAAACAAATACCCCATACTGATATGCAGAAGAGAAGTTCCTCCTGCAACATAGCCAGGAGAGGGAAAGTAACTGTTTCTTCTGTTAATTTTTTTTTCATGATTACTACTATGGCTAAAAACATGAGACAAGAAGGGATAGCTCTCATAAATGGCACAAATTTTTAGAAATTACCTTTTCTCTCAGGAATCAATTATGTAAAACACCACTAAGAATGGCTCCACCACTCTGAAGTGAGAAGTGCTTTTACATTAAAAGGCAATGTTAAAATGTACATTCAAAAATTTGATAAATCGGGCATAGGGTTAGGTAAACAAATGACAAGTTGCCATCATTTTAGAGTTTATACTACATGCTTGACTGTCTTTGATACAATCAGTGTACATCATTTCAATAAACCATTAATATAAAAGCATCCTAGGTAGGAATCTTGTTTCTAGGGTGGTACTACTAAAGTACTTCCAACTTTTGCTTTACTGACTCTGAACCAGGCTGCATCCTATTGTTCAGGCTTTATGATCCTCTACCAAATGCCTCTTCATAAAGTAAAAAAACCCAACAAACCAAACCACAAAACCCCACAAACACAAAAAACCTAACAAAAAACTCACTCTTTTTTATAGACAAGATTGGTGATATAAGGTTTTGTTCAGTGCTCACAAATTTGTTCAGAAAATTATGACCTGATTTTAAAAGTTCTCCTGATAGAGATATGCTAAAAAAATATATTCTTTTTTTTTCTAGCTTTCTTCCTACTGTATTCCACCTCTCCTGATTCAGGTGGGCCAGAGAATACAGTAATTGGAAAAGAAATCTGGTAAAAAATAAGAACAAGAGGAGGTCCACCCCCACTCCTACTGAAGTCAGTAGAAACATTTCTACTAGCTTCTGCAATCCCTGTATCCAGATACTGAAAAAGCAGCTCAAGATTTCAAAGAGAATGGTCCAAATCTTCCTTGGGCTGAATGTCAACCACTCTACTCAAACATGATTCTACTGAGCCTGCTCTCCAGTTTACGCTCCGGTGCATGACCACATGTTCTCATACTTGCTCTGACTTCAGTCGTAAACAAGAATCTGATGTTAAAAATCACCCAGAAAATCCCACAACAACACCATCCCCTTCAGTATTGCTTGCTGAAAGATAGCAGAAACATTGCAGTTTATCCTTAAACAGTGGATGAGTGGATGGTGGTTGTTAGTTTGACCACAGATATGCATTTAGATATATACATACATACACAATCTCTATATACATATTATAAATACAATAATAAAAAAAATTGTAAAAATATTAATTTTGCTCAAATACCTGATTAAAGTGGATTAATCTTATGTTGCAATTATGTGATCTATCCAGGTGACATGATGGCTGTGTTAGAAGCCCTAAAATCTACAATAGCTGCAATTAAAAACAAAGAGTCTGCACTTCTGCCAGCCACCTCGTGCCATGCCAAGAAGTTATGTTGGAGGTGGGCCCTCATATCTCAGCATCAGCTTGAAGGAGCGAGCGAAGTTGTTGGCCAGCGTGCAGCTGTGGGTCTCTTCTGCCAGGGGCAGGAGGAAGGCCAGGAGCAGCAGGAGCAAGAGGAGCAGTTGCAGTGGCAGTGCTGCCCGGCACACACGATGCAGGTATGAGCACACACCTCCAGAATGCTTCTGCAAAACACAAACAAAAGAGCAAATCAGAAAAATAAATTACTGGGGAGTTCTATTTCAAATACACTCAACTGCCAGGGAGAGGGTCAGAACAGCCCCTGTTGGCCTTGGCCTAGGATCCAGCCTGGGTGCTGGGCACACTGAAGCTGACTGAAGTTAAATTATGTCTTTTAGGAGAATAGTTCGCTATTTTCAAGAATTCACTGCTGCAAAGTGTTGTCTTCTAGAAGGAAAATGCTGCTGAAGAAAATTATTGCCTCCAAGTCCATTTCCAGTTACAAAGTGGTGGTTACAAATGCTCATACCCAACTGGCCCCCTCACAGCCACCATACGGCACAGGTCTGTGTTTGCTACTCTCCAGTCAGTAAAATGAGAGTGCTGGTGCCTGGCAGAGAGGAACAGCTTCTGCTCTCCATCAGCAGAAAGGGGCTTTGTTTGCAGCTCATCCAGCTCCTAGTCATCTGCCCCGCAGCACCATGCTTTGGCTTTGGGGTCTACAAGACTGGAGGTCAGAAAAGGGGTCCACAGTGCAGCCTGCCTCGGTATACCTTATACCTTACCAGGCCCAGCTTAGAACTTTATGTGATGCAAAAGAATGAGAGAAACACAACACTGATAGCGAAGGAGACGTTAAAGTCTCATCTATTTCTATGCAGGTGGGGGAGACACAAAGGAGTCCCATTACACCTTTCTTTATGCTGGTGCAAACCTAGAGTAGCTCAGTTAACCTCATAAATTTAATCTGGTTTAGCATGACCAGGAGAGAATATATTTAGGGCTACAGAATTCAGAAAAGATTAATTAAGAAGGGAGATTTTCACTGGCAAGATTCCTAGGTAACTCCTGCCAATGAGCTGAACTGTGTGAGTTTCCAAAAAAAAAAAAAAAACCAACTCTCTTGAAAAGAATTCTGATAAAAAGGGCTCAATAACCCACTTATTTCATCAAACAAGGACTTATACAATGAGCATAAATGCAGTACTTAATGCAGCTACATTAGGTACCAGCCTACATCATAAATGTCAGCACAGAACCTCCACTGAAGTGGGACCCACATTTTCCACAAAAAGAAGTTAATTTTTTGCATTCAAGTCACAGGCAGCGTCAGTCCAGTAGCAAAATTAGGGCTTCCGCCCACTTGGGGTGCTTAACAGGCAACGCCTTTGTCCCACTATAGCACCACCGTGAATAGTCCACGGGGAACATCAGCAGAGAAGATGAGAAGAAGATTGATGGTAGAAGAAAGTGATTATGCCTTTTGCTATTTTTAATCTCTTCCACTGCTTTCTAAATTACTCAGTCCCTTGTAACTCCATATAAATGCTTACAGAATTAATTACAAAGGTAAATATACAGCTGCAGTTATACATAGCGAGACAGTTGTGCTGCAAAATCCTTCTGTTGTAGTTGGTTTGCTTCCATTATACTGAATGGCTGATGAGATTTAGTTCTTGTGTCAGGCAGATGCAGAGGTAGCAAAGCAACAGCTGCTTGCTCTATCATTTCTGGCCCACTGTATCTGGGTTGTAATTTGCTCGCTGAGGTCAAGGAAAACTCAGATCCCTGGACACTGGAACGGTCAGTGGATAAAGTGCACATGCCAGGGTGTGAGTGGGACTGACTGTGAGCACCATAGGACAAGTTCCCTGGGTACAGCAATCATTTTACCCACAAAATCAAAGCTTCACCAATCTGGCTGCCTTGCAGAAGTTATCTGCTTCTACTGTGACCTGTTCTCAAAGTACAAGGCATAAGCAGCTGTACTAATGAGACTTTCCCTTCTCCAGTCCAGACCTGAAATCCTTCTTCCCCCTGGATTTCATCTGCCTATGGACTGAACAAAACCTGGAGGGTCTTCTGTATTTACAGTCAATGCTAAATCCATCATGCACAAGGGCAGCAGCCACAACTCTTGGTGTGAACTCTCTGGGCTTGTCTCTGTAATGCCATGAAACAGCCACTTCTTGGTGCATTTGGTGTAAACCAATGCAGTGTCATTCACAGCTCTGTTTTCATTGACAAAGATTTCTCATTCTTAATTCTTCATTGCATCCGTAATATACAGCAATATGACAAACGCATTTATTAGAGTGCCCTATCTATAAGGAAAAAGATCCTTGCCAGGTTCCAGAAGCCATGAGCAAGTTTGTGTGTATTAACAGGTGAAGTTCTGCCAGTGAAAGATCCAATTCGCATTAACTCTGCATTGGGACAATTCAAACCATGCTCTTGTCCTACCACTAAGCACAGTAAGTCTTAATGCTGATGTTGTTGAAGGGTAAGATCCTGTGAGTGACTGCTCAATAGTTCACTACAACTGGAATCCTCAAAAATGTTCTCACGAACTCAAACTGGGACTTAGAAATCCACCTCTCACTGACACAGTTGTGAGGACCGCCACTCTTCCTAGCAACACCTAAAACTTTTGTTTTACTGCTGTAAATTCTTTAGAATTGGTTTTGAAAGCTACTTCAATCTGAAACTATTCTTCTGTTGCCAGGCCAGCTGCAACATGTCTCTTCCCTGTTACATTTTTCTGCCTATGAACTGGTGGGAAATGTGGGCTTTTCCAGCTGTGCCTTGCCTCTGTTCCTGCCACAGCCCAGGGAGCAGATGTCTGAAGGTCACTCAGGCCTGTTGCTGCTTTCCTATGATGACCACACTGCCAGTTAACCTACTAACACTAATGTTTTTCCCAACTTAATTCTTTTACCAATCCAGCATTTGATTCAGAGCAGTTCACTGACTCTGCCTTGATTTTTATAGCAAAGACTACTAATGCAACTCAAATAACATTTCAATCTCATACCATTTCTCAAAAAGTGCCTTGCTTTTAGATACACTGGAAGAAGCTGTAAAATAGTATTGCTTTTCATAGCTCATCCTCCAAAAAGAATTAATGCAAAATGGATTTATTAACAAGCTCTCATTTGCTCTCCTTGGAGCTTTCTGCAGAGAGAGATACTCAGGCTAACCACAGCAGACCCTAGCATTAGAAAAATCTGTGAAGTGACATTTACCTTGGGGCAGAACTTCAGAGAACGAGAAATATTTTGTCTTTTTCTGCTGCTTCTCTCCTACCTGCTTGCTAGGTTTATAGGTATTTGTGTTTGATGAACTTTTGTCTTTGATGCCTAGCTTCTCTGTTTAGTTTGATCACACAGCAAGGTCAGAATCTTGTATTTCTGACTCCATTTGTTGTCATGGGAATGACTCAGCTATCGTAAACGTGGTATTATGATGTCTCTGCGGGACTGAAAATGAGGCCCACAGGAGCTGTGAAGGTTTGGTGTTTTCAGCAAATTTGCAATGATAAACCCTTAATAAATGAGGGCCTCAACCTGCACACACTGAAATCCATAGGAGATTTATCATTAATTTCAGTGTCTGCACAGGCACAACTAAACAAAGCCAGGATCAGGAACTACTTGTCTTTGGAGGTCAGCAGGTATCTTACAAATGGATTCATTATCTATATGCCCAAGTTGTTGTGACATGAAACCTACATTAGTTCCATTGCTTTGTGCTTGCTGGAACAATTGGTGATTTCTTCTTTTTTTTTTTTTGTGGTAGTACTATGAGAGGTGTTAAAGGATAAAAAAATTTGAAGGAGACACAGTAACTTTTAACAGGAAAGATGATACATTGGGGAAAAGCATGGAAAATTTGAGGCACTGACTTCCTTCCTGAGTATGAAAAAACAGCATTTCAATTTTACTAAGTCAAGATATTTTTTTACATCTGTGATGTGAAAAAGAGATGCTTTCAAGGATGCGGTGACCTAAGATTACGGCACCAACAGGAAATTCAGGAGGCCAAGGTTCAAACCTCTGCGCTACTGGACTCAAAGTGATCAGGGTCCTGGAGTCAGCACCACACTTCCAACCCTTTAGCACATCATTCTGGGCTAGAAAACGACAGTCTAACACAGTTCCACCTTTGCAAGAGACAGTTTGAATATATCACTTCCATATGAGATGGAAGGTTGATGATGAGAAAGATGAGAAGGTTGGAACCACAACCCTTGCTACACAGTGGAATTTCCCTTCCCCAGTCACTCCAGCTACTGGCATCAGTACAGCTACTACCCAGCACCCACATTGCCTGCAGTGCATGTGTCAGATCTAGGCTCCACTAAATATTCTGAAATCAAATCTTCCTCTGAGAAAAACTGGCAAAGCTCCAGTGCAGTCAACAGAATTTTAATTTCCACCATCTTAGAATAACAGCTGGAATACTTGGGTATTGAGCCAAAGTGTCAGAGACATTTTTGAAACACACATGGAAAAGGAATAGGTTGGCATTTAAAAAGAAAATATACTTTTAAAGTTCACCATCAAGAATAAATGTCCTCCCCCTTCTCCCTCAAAATACCAGGACAAGCAAGGACTGTCAAGGGGTGGATGGCTGTGTTTTGTGTAATGCTAAATGCATGCTTGTTCCAAATGAACTGCACTGGCTGTGAACATTCACATTTGTACTTGATTCATGTTGGGGCATTTGAATGACAAGCATCGGTTTAGATCTAGGGAGTCCTCAGAACTTAAATCTGTTTGCAGTTAATAACTCCTTACCAAACGCACCGTGAAAAATCACTTGGATGGGAAACAGCAGAAAAGCACTTTAGAACTTGCTACATAATATTCCTGTGTAAGTTGCTGAAGTGTTTTACTAAAAATCAGTGCCCCCCCTGGTTTGCTATTGACCACATTCCAGGATATAAGAAAACACACAGTTAATCTAGCTATTTGAGAGAGCAGAGCAATATAGCATCTCATACCAGCCTCATTAGTGGGGTTTTGCTGCTGCTTGTATGTCACCAGCATGCCTGACGAAAATCATACCTGCACCACTGAATCAGTGATCCAGCAGAGAGAAAATATTTAGTCTGGATTTATTCCTCTTACCTCAGAGTATTTCCTAAGAAATGCACTGCTGCCTGAAAACTCCTGCTCTCCCCAGGGATAAAGAGACCAATGCCTTAGTGTCCTACAGACACTACACACACACACCACCAGCCATTCCACCATACCACCCCAAGAATCTTCTATTCTACAGCAGTTGGCACAGATGCACAGGTACTAAGGCAAGCATAAATAATTTCTCCTTAATATTCTCACCCTTCAGATACTTTCAGTTCAGGCAGTTTCCTGAGCCTGATAGAGCTTGTTCATCTGTTTAACATTCACGGAATCTTTCTTCCCGATACTTGTCCAGTTTGCCCTTGAACCTACACAAACTATACAGACTCCTCAATATTCTTTAGCAAGCAGTTCCAACTGGCATGAAGAACACACCTCTTGTGTTAGCTTTGAACCTGGCTCCTAGTTCATTCTACATGAAGAGATGGAGAGTCAACCATCATTTACACTCTCTGCACAATTCATGATGGGAAACCCTAAGTTAAATGCTTAGGCAGGATGAATCCAGGCCTACCTCCACAGTGGGTAAGTCACAACATACTGGGCTTAAACTACAGCAATAGTGACAGAGGAAGAACTTCTTAACAGGAAGAATAGATAGGCCTTGGAAAGGATCACCTACATAGGTATGGATTCTAGCACTTCATTATTCCTCCGAGAATAAACAGAGCTGCCAAGAAGGCTGAAACAACAGCTTGCCATACATTCCTTTCATCCCGCATCGGAGTATGCCCAGATAGGAGTATTAAGCACCACCACTTGTTTTGGTGAAGCAGCTGCCTTATCAGTGGCATTTTGCCTCTGAGAGGCCCCACCTTTCTGCCACTCACAGAGGCAGGTTATTGACAACAAGAAGAGTTCAGTTCCAGGGGGATCACAGGCTGCTCTCTCAAACCAAAGCAAATTGGTTTTCTTACCTGAATGGGAGATAGTTTAGAGCTGGGCTTCTCATCAGTTCTCAGCTCAGAGCCATGAGTGTCCCCCTCCAAGATCAACGACACAGTGCAAAACACAGCTGGTCTTTTCAAGAGGGAAATAATTTAGGGGAGTTGGATACTACTGTCACCATAGAACTGAGCATCCAACATGCTCTTGAGTAAAGCACAATCCCATAAACCACAGCAGGAACCAAGATCAGCCTCTGTTGATCAGAGGTTATGTGGCCTCCACAAAAGGACAGTGAGACACTGGGTTCAGAACTATATTTTCCTAAAAGCAAACGCTGCCCAGGGTAGGCAATCAGCAGTGAGGAATGAGTAAGGAGCACCTGCGACCCCACTGAGTCCTGTGCTTATCATTCTCCTTCGCACAAAGAGCTACCAGAATGAACCACAATGCTGAAGAGAGGTTAACTGCAGTCATACAAGCAATTTTAGCTCTGACATTTTCCATCTTCAGAGTGCTTGATTTTTGCAACCTTAATGTTCCTTTCAATTCTGAAGTGCATAAGCATATGCATGTAAATAGGTAAGTATACAGGCAAATTAAATACTGTTTTCTTCCTTAGGGAAGATTCTGAAGTACCTCAACACGGCTGGGGGATAATCTAGAATCTTTGATGGAGGCTTCATTTAAAAGAAAAACAAGGAAACAAGAAGAAAAAGAAAACAAGGAAGAGCCAGCAGTTCGTATCTGAGGTTTCAGCAGCCACATATGGTGAATATTTCAGAATTTCTGCTGCAAAGTCACTTAGAACTAAGCACTGTGCCATATGCTACTGGGACACAAACGGATTTATAAAGGTTAGCTTCTGTGTGCATATACAGCATGACATGTTTCTAGGAGAAGCATGTCACAGGACAAGAGCTATAGCCTGACTTGTTAAAGTAGCACTGATTTCTATAATTCTCCAGACCTAAGCAAGCAGAAAAAGACTTCAGTCTTCTATAATTATTCAGGAAGGCAGAGAAGTAAAACAACTTTTCCCAATTTCCACTCAGCCTTGAAAGTTGAAATAAACTAATTAAAATAAGCATAGAAAGAATAAAAACTGAAAGAAAGACAACACGTTCTGGAACTTGTAGGAGAAGTTATGGACATCAAAAGCTGGTTTATCATGTCAACCCTCTATGTTTCCAGCTGCTTTGCCAGTGACTCTCTCAAGTCAAGATCAAACTTTTCTTGAACTTCAGCATTAACTATGCATAATTTGAATATTATTTGCATTTTATTTAAATAATTAAAAATGTGATAGTTTACTTTTAAAGAAATAATAGGTATAAAATTAGGGGTAATGATTAGAAGAGTTTTTCTTACAGTGCCTTTTACAGTTGTGTTAAAAACATTTTTTCAGGTATATACTGAAAATTAGTTGCATTCTGCTACTGCTCAACAAATCATTCTCTCTCTCTTTACCTTTCAGTTAGGACATAAAATTGTATCTGCAGAGAAAATTATTCTAAGCTATCTCCTTGGTGAAAATCTGCAAATACTTCACAACATGGCAGGCAGCTAAAGGATCATCTCTTCACATAAAGCAGGGACCACCAACCACATGCCTGACTAACACCACAGGAGCATAAAAAAAAGGTAAGAACCAGGTGACCTGGGAAGCAGGATGTCACCTCCTTGCACCAGCACTACTGTAGGCAGAGAGCATTGTCAGGGCACAGGTGTGGCAGGACCAGACAAATAACAAACAAAGAGCCCCAGATTTTTAACACTGGAGGACACTGTAAATTGGAAAACAACGTGAAACCTACAGAAATAAGAGCAGACAGGCAGGGAGTCTCACAGGTGCAGTAATGCGAAGGGAAGCTTGTGAGACTGCTGGAAAAGGAAGGGGATGCTGCTGCCTGGCTCAGCATACTTAACAGTGGGTCTGAGTTAGGAATGGGCAGTCAGGATTTTTCTGGAGGTGGGGTTTTTTGGGTTTTTTTGACAAAGTTTCCTTTCTGAGCAAACACCACTGTTAGGAGAAAATAAATCTATCTGCTAATATTTAATGCTAAAATGCCCTTCATCTTGTGTTTGGGTCATGGTATAATTCCTAAAAGAGGTAAGCACAGGCTTATAGGCAGAGTGATGAAAAAAAAATAATGGAGAGATATTATCTTTATCTATAAAAGGGGTATTGAAAACTGAGGAAAAGATGCCTTTTAATAAGTTTTTTCATTTTAGTAAGACCGTAATTGTACAGAAGATTTCAAGTGGGTAACACTTAGCAGGACTTGAGAAAAACAAATGGGCCACACACTTTCAAGAGAGGCACCACTAACACAGGCATTAACACACAATGCTGTGCTTTGCTGCCATGAGGAACTCCCATCATATCTGCACTTGGGCAGAGCAGACCACATTACTGTTTTCTTCCTGGCAAGCTGTGGCAGCTCTTGCTTTGCAGTTTCCTGAATGACTGCATTAATTTGACTGACTCCAGATCAATAGTGTCCCTAAATAAGATTAAATTACATGTTCCTTCAGTCTGTATGTTACTGGAGATTACTCTTAGCAGAATCTCAAAGGAAGCAATTAGCTGACCACTGATGTAATGAATTCTAATTATTTTGTTTGTACAAACAATAAAGCCAGACCGTTTGTTTAGCAAGGAAATGTAATTACTCTGAGCACTTGAGAAAATAAATCAAACAGCGCTACCTAGACTTGCAAATAATGAGCCTTCGACTTCCTATTTATGCTAAGAACGCTCATGGAATATTTTCAGGTAGCTGGGAGCCAACCTTTGAAAGTAACATTTATCATAGTTATTATTGAGCACTTGCTTGATTATGTTCTTGAGTGTGCTAGGTACCCTGCAGAAATATCCATCTTCGTTGGGTGTCACTGGCACCTGCTAAAAATTTGCTGCAGCCAGTGCAATTTCCTGCAACTGTTTTTTGTTAATCAACAAAAAGTCGCTCACATCACAATCATTAGGCTGTTCTGCTCCTAAGGGCACCAGTGGCAGGGGCACGTCCTCAGCAATGGATGAATGATCTGAAAAAAAGCACATTACTGTGCATGGAGCAGGCTCTATTCTGCCCAGCATTTGGCCGTGTAGGCTACAAATGGAATAAAATCAGAAGGCAATGGAATAAGAATGGTCACAGCTGGGTCTTCCCCCTTCTCCATGTTGATCTGCTGCTGCTGCAAAATATTCACAGCTCAAACAGGAGAGACAAGGAGAGTCACTAGGGACCTAATGCTGCAAAAAGCAGAGATCAGTCCAAAAATACCTCAACTTCTGCCACTTCTGCTGATTTTGTGTGACTCAAGAGCATGAGGGAGCTGACAAATTAAGAGATAACCTGATCCTATTTTATGCAAACTCACTGGTTGTTGCAAGCACAGTGATGCAGCCATCTGCACTTCCTGCAGATACTAACTCCCGAGATCAGCCGTTCTCTTCAAGGTAGTTGGTTTCCTTTACCACAGCTTTGAAAACATATTCATGCATATAAAAATATTTTGCTTACATTTCTAGCCACATTTTAGGTGTTAAATCTGAATTTAAAGTAAACTGCATAGCCTAGAATTCTGCAGTTGGCCTGGTTTTCCTCTTTTCTTAGGCCAAACAGCGATACACCCAAAAGGGATAAACATTATTTTCTGGCTCTCTTAAATAGTGCTCAAAAATCTTGTGGCAACACTGGCTTACATCCTGATAAAACCTGAATTTAAAAAAAAAAGGCACTTCTGCTTACAGCACTTGGATTCTTGTTGTAGAGATACTGTTGAAACCAGAGAATGAAAGCCCTGGGGTCAATGAAATCTCACTGAAGTGAGCAGGGTGTAAGTTACAGCAACATCTGTACTGGCTGAAGGGAAACTGCAAATCACTTGTTAGTGCAATGGGAGCCATTTCCCTCATGCTTATGAGGTATTTCAGTTCTTCATTCCTTTCCACCCTGAGCTGTTTCTCTTTGTTTGTGTTCAGTAGCTATTAAAAACTCACAGAGTGGGGGTTTTTTTGTGCTTTTGCTGTAGGCCTAATTGACAAATGTTTGCTGCCTGCCATTATGGTAAGCCAGTGTCTTTGAAAATTAACTGAAGACTTTAGTCTAATTCGGAGAATTTAAGGGTGAATAAATACCATGTACCCCAAGGCAGGCGAGGCAAATGAATTAAAAATGGCATCTAACTGTAGTGGAGACATGCTTATGCCTAAAGCTTTTGTTTTGTTTTTCCCTACAAACAACTTGACCCAACCAAACAACATGAAACCAGAGAACTCCTTGGTCAGTCTTCTGGAATATCGCTTTGAGTTTCTTCTAGGGAAATGCAGCACTACTAAATGTTTGGCCGCCTCTACACCAAGTATTAAAATGTCATACTGTTTTTCCAGCCTGAAAAATTCTGGTGACCTTACTGGATGAAACAATTAATGCTGAGCCAGACAGGCAAGAACAGAAAGTCTTTGGGGGTTTTCAGGAAGGCTGAACTGCAGCCAAAACTATTGAGGAAAGTGTGAAAACTGCCTTAAAATTGGTCAGTATTTTTCTGGGTATAAATACCGGAGTTGCTACTCTACATTTGAGTATTAGAGGAATATCTCATCAAAATGAGGAAAGTCTTGATTTCTGGCCATGCTTGAAGTGCACTGTACTGCTCCCTTTAAATACTGGTCTCTTGTACAGAGGTGTTGCAACAGGAGAAATCAAGGGTTTGATTTATCTTAAAATGACTACGTGATTATGATCCTGCAACACATTATTCCTCCAATCTCCTTTGTGTTGGGCAAATAAAACCTTATTCTGTTCCTTCTGAAAACAAATGGAAAGTGAGATGACAGTACAAAGTAGAAGGGCATCTATAAACAAAGCAAACTGTGACAGAAAAATTTGCTGACTTTATGAAAATGGGCTCAGAAGTGCTGCTTGGTTTTAATAAGAAACTGGCAGTATTTTGTTTTCTTTTAGCTTCTCCTTATCATCTCCTGTACTGCTTCTGTTTCTTATGTCATCACTTCAAAAAGAAAATCCATCACAGGAGGAATTCTGCTGCTTAGAGTAAGGATTTAGTCTAATAACATTAGACAAATCTCTTGACTTTCTCTGGCTTTCTGCATTAGAAAGAAGGTGGGCCGATTGATCCCAGGCATTTGTTTTCAGAAGTGTCTAAGGAATTAGAAGTCTCATTTTCAAAATTCTTCTAGGCACTTAACCACTAAATCCTTTACAGAGATATTCTGGTTCTTCCTTATGTCTCTTTTGAAAAATGAATTAAGTTCATATAGCATGTAGATATATAAAAACTGAGTTCCCTTTCTCTCCCAGGAGATGGATATTTAGCTTCTAGAGATACAGTAAGCCTAGCTCAAGAGTAAAAACTGTGTAATATTTTTCCTTTTAAAAATCTGGAGAAAATCAACAACTTCTTTAAGAGCAGCTCTTAATATGCAAATTAATTTCAAGAATCTTTAGAAAAGTTTAAAATAATTTTCTGCAAAACGTCTGGTCAAACATTTTAATAATAAGAAACTGTCATACCTTTCTGATTCTGTCTGGTTCCTCCAAATATCCAGCACTCTGTTTAAAAGAAAAAAAAAGAAATGAAAAAAAAAAAAGGCATGAAGTTAAGATCCCAGAGGAGCCTATAAATGAGTATTCACCACACAGGGGATGTTTCTTTCAAATTCATGGTCACCTGGCCAGAGTGAACCAGCAGGAGTTTTTTTTAATGAGCTTTTTAACAGAAATTAGGCAGAAAGATGACATGTTTTTAGGTTCTCGACTATTTGAATCAGATGAGCAGTTCTCCCAGCAATAGCTTTGACTTTACTGACACCTATTGACTATATTAATGCCTACAGAAGGTTTTGGTTAACAAAGCATGAGTCATTACAATCAATGGCAAACACAGAAATATGCTCTTTATTAACAGAAGTCATGCTTACCTTCCATGCATTTTAAAGAATTCATGTTCTAAATAAGCTCTGGATTTCAAGACAAGGTTTCCCAAAGCAGAAAATTTTAAAATGCCTCAAATTTTAGGTGTTCCAAGTTCAGATACCTTTGAAAGCACTCACATAAAGTACCAAATGCAAACCCGTAAATTCTAATCCCTTGATTATGGTATCTTGAAGTTGCTCAGACAACGTGAGCAGTTAAGCTAGAAAAATACAAATTAATAATTATATATGTTTATACTAAGAACATAGGAATATCTTTAACATGCCCTGGAATATCCTATATATGATGATGAATTCTGCCATCCTTAGCATGCCTTACATATAACAACTCAGTAACTTCTTTAATAATTTGGTTTTTGCATTAAAATGCCTCCCTTTTATTTCATTCCAAATCATTAGCCTATAAAGACAGTTTCAAAAGTGACTAGGTCCTTCTGTGCACAGTTACTTTGGATCAGTTCAGTCACTGACTATTCTGTCCCACAGCAGGAGACACAAATAATGAACAGTGAATATATTCTTACTGCAGGAATGGTCAATAAGTAAGTCTATGGAGAATGTTGTGTGGAGAAAAGGCAAAAACCTGAAATCCATGTGCCCAGAAGCAGGCATTTATCCAAACTATTCGCACACACAAACACCTCTCAGTCCCCAGCTGCCTGCCTCTTTGCCAGCTGTCATTCTGGTTTGAACCTTCCATTTCAAGAAATATTTTGAGCATAGCTTACAAAGGAGAAAAGCACACAACTCTTAATTAAGCACACACACGTGTACTGTTGAATTAAGCCTAGCAATGTGAAGCAACCTCAGAGAGCAACGGCAGAGCTCAGCAACTGTGAACTGCATGTTGTCACCTACTGGTGAACTCATGGACTCTCTCAGTTTAGATTTGTAGAGCATCCATCGGTAGCGCAGGTCCTCCAGCTCTTCAGAATTTCCAATGACAGGATGAAGATGAAGGAGGTCCTCAAAGAGACGCTGACCATCAGGCACGCGAGACTGCAGCTCCTACGGGCAAAGACAAGGGTCAGCAGCAACTCAGGATTCAGGAAGGCCCCACTTTTTAAATTAGCATTTGAAAAAACAGTGGTTATGGAATAGCACATTTATTTTTGATATTGCTTTTTTGGCCTGAAATAATATTAAACTCATCTGCAGGACTCCTGTAGCCTTAGATATTTCTGTATTTAATTTCTAACAGCATCCATTGCCACAGCATTTGGCTATACTCAACAGGAAGAGTGAGACCAAATAGCAGACACTGATTTTAATCAGCTTTTTTTAATGAACACCTTTTCCATACCACGCTGGAAATGTCCAGCCCAACAGCTAGATGCCAGGTGCTCCCTTCCCTTCTACCACTCTGGCTCTGGCCTTCTTAGTAGAAAGGATGAAATTTGTCCTAAATTCCTGAGCTTCAGCTACTCTAGAGTCTCCTAATGCAGAGAGCATAGTGTTTGAATTTTTTGTCAATTTGTTCTTCGGGGATTTTTGGGGTTTTTTGGGGTGGTCGGTTGTTGGTTACATGGTGGGGTGGGCTTGGGTTTTGTTGTTGTTTTTTGAGTTTTTTTAATTCTGAAAGAATTTGCACTTATTGCAGTATTTGTCTCCATTCGCCCCCTGAAAACTAACCTCAAGTTTGCTCTGGTATGCCTTAATTTCCTCTGTGGAAGATGGAGTCCCAGCAAGAATTTTGGTCAGTTTGGTGTTTTCTCCTTGTAGCCACTCTTCAAAGTCATGTAGGAGCTTCAAGTGGCTGCTTGTACTTTGCCCTTCTCCCATCTTCTCCTAGGATACAGAACAACAGGGACAAAAGAGCTCTTACTCTTATGTCCGATGTTTCCTCTGAAGGCCTGATTGCAAGATCTTAACCTCCAACTTCGTAACCCACAATATCAGATGAAGGCAATGAAATTGTTCTTGTGAAGCTGAAGGCAGACACAGAGTTCCCATCTCACCTGCTTATGGTTGGGATCTACATCAAAAAGGTGGTAAGCAGGTCTAGATATCCATCTGCTGTCCACAAACGCTCTTTTCTTCTTCTTATCAGCCACTGGTCTATTTAACTGCCACTTTTTGAAGAGGCTTGAAAACACAAAACCAGAGACATCAGTGCAGCAGACACCCACATTTAGACTGGGGCTATGGGGGACAGCTCTGGGGAAACAGCACTACTGTTGTTATTATTATATGATTATTACTACTAATAACACTATTACTATTAAAGTTATTCCCAACTGGAGTGTCTCAAAGCTGCACCAGGACTCTAGTTCTAACATTTCCAAGTATTTTGTTTTCTTTTATTTAGGGGAATAAAAATATTACCTTTGCAATATACCTTTCTTTCTGGTTACAGGAGGCAGTACAATCAAGCCTTCCTTGATTTTGTAATTTTATTTTTGTGCCTATGCTGACACTACATATGAATACAGTCATACATGCAGCACATCATTAAATATTAATACAGACTGGCAAATACGAGCAGCATTTTGATGCTATACAGAGGAGGCAAAATAAATTAAGTCTTCATTTCCCAGCTAAAGATTTTCAGCTCTGCTTATACTTTTGCAGGTTTGCAAAAGGCACAAATCCCATTGCAGATATACCCTCCTTGGAGGCATCTCCAAGGAGAACAGGAAGGCAAGACAGAACAGCACAAGTCACCCAGTCTATGCCAAATTGCTTCTTACAAAGACTGGCAGTGCAAGAGTGAGCCAGGTCATAAGACACTGCCTACTCCAACACGAGGTAAAGGAAGATTCACATACACTAGTTCACAGAATCTTAAAAAGGTTTTCTTAAAAGTAATGATTTTCAGTTTATAAACAATTAAATAAAATCCCATCTTGCTTCTAGCATTATGGTATGGCTGTTCACTTTCACAGCACAGAGCATAAAGCCTCAAGTGTGTCTGTTCTCATTGCTGTAGAAGAACCCCCTTGAAGGGACATGAGGAAGACCTACATGAACACTTACCCAGTTGCCATCTCCTTCAGTGATTTCCACGACTCCTTCAGCTGATCCAGCTCTGCCTGGACATGAGCAGTCTCCTCTGGAGAAGAGTTCTCCATGACCAGCTGGCCATGAGCTTCCACAAGGTGCAGTTGGATCTCCTTATCTGGAAACTCAGCTAGCCATCTCTGAAACGCACAGCCCTTACAGTTACTCCTAGGCATGCTGGGTAAAGCAGACGCTATGTCAGACTGAAGGCCATGTTCAGTCCAGGACTATGCTGGTTCTGTTGGCACTAGCTAGAACATACCTAGCGGGAAAAAAAATATGCTGTGGATTCTTCCAAAGAGCCAACATAGGTCAAAGAGCTGATGGCAAAACTTAAAGGGTGCAAGCTGTCAGTGCACCTCTTTCTGTAGCCTTCCCATGAAGGACTTTGGTCTCCCATATGAAGGCAACAGCTGCCAGCTGAAGTAACCTACCAGAGTGAATTTAGCATGCAAAGTACTGCTACCCAGGCAAAAGCTGGCAGCTTTGGAACAGCTCAGTCCAACAAGTATAAGGCTAGCTAACGTGGCAGGAATGTTCAGTGTATTGATGAATACACACAGGCAAAGGTAGGTATCGTCCAGAGAGATCATCCTGACAGGAACAGACCACCTATCCTTTGACAATACTTTATCCATCTCAACAGTTCTTAGTCATTTTTCACTGTTCTTGTCTGTTACACGGCCCCACATCCCACAATACAGGGCAAAGCAGAGAGACAACAGCAACCAACAGTTATTGAAGGAGAAACACATTATCGTTACTCTCCCAAACCAGGAAATCCTCACTAGAAACCCCCACTCTTAATGTCTGAATGCTTCAAAGTGAATAATTAACATCTTAAACTAAGATGCTTTTCTCACCTCCAGGTCTTCCAGCCTGCCCTCGGTGTTCTGCTCTCCATCAGCATCGTGGTAGGAGTCAATCTTCTCCCTGGTTACTGAGATCCACTGCTGGAGGTCAGACAGTTTGTCATTATATGCCAAATGCTTCTGAACATGGTCTTCACTCTGCTGTATCATCATCTACAAATGATAAAAATATGTCAGCAACTAAAGAAAGACAAAAAGCACTTGCTTTACTGGAGCTAACACTATGATGGGCACAGAACCTCATGGGCAAAAAGGAAAAAAGCAGCTGTTAACGAGAGACAAAAAACCTATCCTTTTAGCATCAGCGCTGTGGAAAACACCTCCAAGCTCCTGCAGGCCTGTATTCAACCACGCGGGGGAGTATTAAGAACTAGAATAGCTCCCTTCTCAGCTGTAAGAGGGTAGAGAATACACGTGTCTGGGGCTTTTGTAGCCCAGTCAGTATCAAATACTTCTTACACTGCCTGTATCAGAAATTATTGTATAGACTTGTTTGGCAAAAGTCCAGCTCAGTGATAAATGGGTTGACTGAGATTGAAAGTAGAATTCCACAGTGCATGTTCAGGTAACACTTCTGCATACGTAATTTTATAGTGAACTGCATAACTAAAGTAATTTATGAGCTCTTCTTCTGAGATTGCTTTGGAGGTCATTTTATAGGTATGTTTGCAAGCTACAACATGCCTCAGGACAAAACAAGTATTTATGCAATTGCAGCACTTTCCTCTCATTAACTTGTAAATCCCAAAGCCATAAAAACCCCAAACACTTTGGCACAAAATCCCTATCTGGTAATCTGTAAAGTGCAAGCACCACCATGATAATATAACTATGAGTTCTTTTGGTCAGAAATCTCAGGCCCACTCCAGAAATAGTTTATATAGATATAAAATCTGTGCGGATGGTATCCTATCCCCAAAGGAAATCACATTAGAGCTAATCGGAGAATCCTGGAAGAGTTATCAAAGTCATAAGAATTCAGTGCCTTCTTCCCCTGAAATGAAAGTATCTGTCACTCAAAGCATGTAATGTCATATGCTCAAAGACTTTTAAAAATATTTTTAAATAAAGGCAACTGACAACTCCTCAGGCAACTAAAAACTTCCTTATGTTACCTCCAGTGATCTCTTCAGGGCCTGAGAGTCAGATGAAAGTTGGTTCATTTCATGCCTGTGTGTGGTATTTGACTGAACAAGCTTCTCTACCTCCTCCATGTGAACTGCAAGCTCTGCCAAGTCATCTTGGATCATCTGCAGAGGAAAAGACAGATTCCATATGGGTAGTGTGCTAGGTATGGCATGGATTTTCACAAAACATACACCAAAGGTAGCTTCATTTGACAGTGCGAGGACAAAAAATCCCAGCAACAATCACTGTCATTAAGAAAGGGAATCGTTTTGATGCCTAGGAGTAAATGTTTCTGAAAAAAATGGCTGGATGTGCTTTACATGTTACCGGGAGATAACAAAGAAGGTCAGTTGCTGACAAGTGCCAAAGGAGCCATAGTATAACCAACTAAGTACTGCAGAGAACTGTGGTGATAACAGCCCTGTGGTCACTGAGGATGAAGTGGCACAGTGCAGCTGAACCATCATAGCTCACCGTGGCAGTCACATCCCCTCTCTTCTCCTGCTCTTCTCTCCCCTCTCCAGGTATGTAATCCCACTGCACGCCTTGAACAGGCTCTACTGCGTGTTGGACCCTTTGCCGAACCAGTTCAAAACACTAACCAAAAAAATTGTAGTCTTTTTCTGTTAATTTTTTTCTTATCTTGGTCAGCTGAAACAGCCTGTGGAGCAAATCCAGCATGTGTCAAAGCTAAGTGACAAGGTAAAGAGCAGAAAGAGGAGGATACAAAAGGAAGTGGAACAATAGAAATTCTTTTGGAGGAAGTTAGATTGGTTCAGGTTATCTTGTGCAGTTTCACTGCCAGGGGAAGTGTCAGGATACATTTTCTTTAGCATTTAAACTAGCCCAAGAAGGTGTACCACTAACAGCTTCCAGCTGCTTCTTCCTTCCCTCAACCTCAATTTGCCAGTGCTTCATCTGCATTGCTTTAATTTCATTCACTCATGCTATAAACTGGACCAAATGAAATTATCTAACACACAACTGAGGGGAAAGGTACTGAATTCCCAATGCTAATAAAATATGAACAAACAGGACCACAGTCAGCTGAGGATAACATGGCCAAACAATAGTCTAATGTACCTGGAGTCTCTGGAGTTGTGTCTTTTTACCCAAGAGGTCAGGCCGTGGCTCCTTCTCCAGATCTAATTTGGCTTTGATGGAAGATAATTTCTTCTGCAATGGCGCAAAACCAGCATCAAAGTTCTTATGTTGCAATATCAAATTCTAGATGGAGAATCAAGAAAATAGGTCCAGCATTCAAGATATATCTCTTGTCATTATCTTTTGTCAATATCCGCTTTATATTCAGAACAAACACTGAGCTACACTATGCAACAGACCACAAATTTATTTGACTGTATGATCAGCCTAGAGAAAGAGATTAGTACTGAATTTATATGTATAAAACAGGCTTAGTAAAGACTTGATCTTTGTCTTTATCACAGGCAAAGACAGTATACGGGTTTTGTAGTTCACCTGGAGTTTGCTCTTGCTTTGCAGCAGATTTTTGTGTAGAATTTCTCTCTCCTTTGAAGCTTCAGCTACTTCTTGAAGTAAAGACTCTGCTTTTTCCTCACCAAGGACCTTGTTTAGCACATCTTTCTTCAGCTGTAATGTCATCAACTTCTCTTTGAACTGGGAGCTTTCAGCTAGAGCAGCCTAAAGGAGAAAAGTTCTTCCAGTGAAATCATACCAAAAAAAATCATATAACCGTATTATTCTCACACAAGTCACACAGTCAAAGCAGTATGACAAAAGTCAGGTAAAAGCAGCATGCTGGGCCAACAAGGGATAACAGAAGGTACCTGGACAGTGTCCAGTTAAAGGAAAAATCTTCCTGATAATGTTAGAGGCACCAGGGCTGCATCCATTTTGTGAACAGAAATAGAGGTAAGGTGTACTATGGAAAGAGTTGTCTGTGCAGAGGAGAGGCCTAAACAACCAACAGAAAGGACAGCTTGAATGCTCATCCTGAGGATAAATTCCATCCCTGTTCACAGACACATTTATTCTGGAGATCACAAGGATGACAAAGTAACAAACACACCTTGCTGGGCACACACATAAATCATGCATTTTAATCCCACGTCTACATCACTACAAAATTCTTTAACAGAGTCCACAGACTTCCCATCCAGGGAGATCTGGGCTAATGCTAAACAACATTATCATTATTGTGAAAGATATGCAACACTTCAATGCAGCCTACTCAGCTGATGATGCCAGTTACCCAAATGGAGAGCAGAAAGTAAGATAACGTGCTACAGCTGGAGCTAAGTAAAGACCTCCATCCCTACTGTGGGTTTTCCTGCCACACTAGCAGGACCTTCCAGCTGCTGCTGCCTGGCAGCTGTCTGCAGGCTTGGCCAAACACACGTTTCTGAACTTAATAACAGCTTTGCTACCTCGATGTGAGCCAGTTCTGGCTGTGGAGCCTCCAGGAGCATCTGGATTGATGGCTTCCACTGTTCAAAACTTTGCACAGGATCTTGGAAGAGTGTCCTCAGTTGGGTTTCTGTATCAATGCTCATTTTAGAAGTCTTGCCTCTAACACTGTAAGGATAAAGTGACAACCAAGAGAAGGATTATGAAGAAATCCAAGCCCAAACATTCTGTTCTTCAAGGCATGAATTAACACAATACTCGGGTGTAAACCACGTACAACACGAAAGCCTCAGTCTGTTTTACTGTCTGAGCCTGGTGTTGCATACCAACAGCTGCTCTGTCAGTCAGAGACATCCGACAAAACTTTATTTAGATGCTGTAGGACACATTTGTCTTTTGTGCAACTGTGTATCAGGAACTACTTTGCTTTTCTAGTAGCGAGCAGTCTCTCCTTGTATGTGATCTTTCTTGGCTGCCGTCACTGCTGTGATTTAACAAATCATATTATTAGAGCAGTTTCACTGACTGATAGGAGGAACAAGCCAAGAATGTCTAGAATGTAACTGCAGTTGCCTGTAAAAAACAAGGTTCTGTTTCTTTAAAAAATTACATTAAAAAGTCTTTGATAGCCTTATGTTAGCACAAAAAGTGGAAAAATACATTTTTATTTCAGATATAATTCTTTTAAATTTTGCAGAACCACTTGAATTTATACTAGTACACACAGGGGATTCTGATAAAAGCTTTGTATTTATGTATATGTATCCACGTACACACACAGCTCTATTATTGGAAAAAAAAAATTAAATCAGCAAACCTTCAATGAATATCCAGGCTTCTCTTAAAAAGGCTTATCCCAAACACAGGCGAGTGACAAGGCCCAGCAGTGACACACCCCATGCAGCTGCCTCCTGTTTTTCTCAGCTTGCCTGACCTTCCCAGTTTGCAGAATCCTGCCTGATACGGCAAAATGCAGCCCAAACTTTATGTTCATAGGCGAACAGTATCTTGCAAACTCACAAGACAGGCAGGTGAGAGCAGTGCCAATCAGGATCAATACTGCCTTTCTATAAAAACAGAAACAAAAATCTTCCCTGTGTCACTGGGCCATGACGGAGCTAAACAAAGGCAAGTTTGCAGAGGCCAAAAGCTCCGCAAATAGAAAGTTCTGACTTTACACGTCCTCTACCATTTGCTCTGCTGCCCCTGACAGGCTCAGTGTGAAGCTGCCAGACTTCCCAAAGCAGCTTTGGAGAGAAGCTGGAAAAGGAGCAGCTGCCATTTTCTACTCAGAGGCAAGTCCCCTGCCTTCTTTGCTCCTCTTTCAACACTGTTTACTTGCTAGTTTTTAAACTGAAATCCTTTCCCACAATGACCCATAAGCCTTCCAGCAGGACAGCACACTGAGCACAGAGGAAAATAAGCTGGGATACAGGAAAAGAACTGACCTTTTTTCCCTTAAAAAAATGATCCTTTCTTCTAGTTTGCAAAATTTTCTGCAGCTTCCTTACTTCCTGATTCAAGGCAGCCTGGAAACGGAAACACTGAAGTCTGGGAAGAGGCTAGACTTTCAGAGTTTCCAAACCAGGGCAAGTTGAAAACAGGAACATACATATAAGCTGCCAGGAGAAGGGGAATAAATCCTGCCAAATAATTGCTAAGGCTGGTGAGTCACTGCAACAAACTCAACAAGGGAGGGCCATAATTCTTGTGAACCGTTTACTACCACAGCTCCTGTCCTGATTTTCTAGTTGCTGGCATGAAAGGCAAGCAAAATACATAAATTATTATTATAAAATGCTAATGAGATCAAATTAGCTGCCAACAATCTAATTTTCTTCAAACCATACACAACATTAATTATGTAAGATCATTGCTTGAAAATGACCAGGAGCCTCCAGCTCCTAGCAAATGGCTAAAATTACAGCTTTACTGAAACATGGAGGCGGATGTCATCAGCAAAAGCTTTTTTTTCTACCCATCATTTACAACTGGATGGCATATTGCTTTTTCTTTGGCCCCTGACAATCCCTTCAATGTCTGAGAGAAGATTCCCCCCACCAGCCCACCATAATCAGACTTCCCAGTACCTTTGATACTGGTGTATTGCAGAGACAACACTCTCAGCGTGTGGCTGCACATCTTGGGAATACCGTAGCAGTTCCTTAAGCTGAGCCTTCAGCCTCTCAATCTTTGACTCTTCTGCAGCCAGAGCTGCCCTTGTTGCCTTAATTATAAAAATAATGAACAGATCACACCTTATGTAGTGTCTGGCACACAAAATGAAAAAGTAAGGCTGTGTCTCAGGTTATGCATAAATCCCCTTTCAGTGGCTTTTTTCGTGGTTATAAGGAATATGGTCTTCGGTAAGACAGAAAACATTCTCAGGAACAGTTTTGTTCCAGAAGGCTCTCTCTCCTCCCCTCACACTGCCCAGCCTCTGCATCTGATCTGCAGTGTTCACTGTTTGAACAGAGAGAATCACAACAGGCCCAGTTTCAGTTCAGTGATTGCAGTCTATAACACAAGCTGCATTTCTGGAGCAGCCTTAACAGCGTCTGTTTGCATGAACAGATCTTTCTCAGAGACTCACATACAGAGAATGTTAATTCTAGGGTGACTCAGGGAAACAAAACCAACTAAAACCCATGCAAATGTAGCTGGATTGAACCAGTCTAAATTTTTTGGATCCTTTTTGCATATGCCTTTCCCAGTTAATCCTGCACAGTTCTAGACATACAAACCGCAACGAAAGGCACTTTGAGAACAGATGATAAATGCAAAACCAGCCATCAAGAGGAAATGAGTAGTAAAAATTCTTATCTACTTCATGTGTGATGAATTATTTGCACTCATTTTTGCAGCAGATTGGTTTTGGTGTAAATACTGGATTGTTACAATCTTGGGACTTCTTAGTACTGATGATGTGTCTGCTAGTAAAGGAAGAGAGATACCTATCTTGCAGAGATGAAGGATACAATATAGCAGTGGTCTTACCAGACTCCTCAGAAATATGTGTACTTGTGTCTGTGTATGCACTTGTGTCTGTGTATTTATATATACAGTGAGGCATTAATTTCTGCTTCTTTTTAAGTGGAGCAAATTGTGTTGTTTGGTCTGTATTGTGCTCTTTTTGCATATGATTCCTTTGAACTCTAGACACAAACTCCACCACATCCTCCAACCCCGCTCCTTCTGTGCAGCGTAAGATGAAGGTTGGGGCAGTTGATTCCATTGTTGGCAGCCACATTTTCCTCAGTCTGTTTCACACACACTCATACTCTTTCCTTATCATCTTTAACCAATGGGACAGGCATCTGTTCATGTGACTATGCATGTTCAGTCTATGGCTGCACTTGATCCTCCACACAAAGGGTAACAACTTACATTGCATTTTCTCCACAGAGTTACAAGCTCTTCTTCAGTCTTTTCCCCTTCCCCAGCATCCAGGTCATTTTCTAGTCCCTGCAGATCTTTTCTCAGCTTCTGGATGTCTGCCTCTAATTGTCTGGCTTGGGACTTATAGGCACTTTCAGACTGTTGGATCTTGAGCAATCTCTCCTCTTCCTCACTGCTCAGCAGTTTCAACTTCTCCAAGGCTTTTCTTAGCTCTTCAAGTTCATCCTTCAATCTTGCAGCTCCAAGTGGAGAGGTATTCTGGATCACCTCTGCACACTGATTTTCAAGGTGCTTCCATTTCTTTCCACCACTCCTAATGTCTTTGGCAATTTCCTGCAAAAAGAAGTTAAATAAAGATTATCTGCAGGAATGGGATGCTGGAGAAAAAGCTGAAAGCAGCAGGAAAAAAGACCACCTCTCCTGGTTGTATGTATTTTGGTTTTCACTTCTTATTTCAAAATATGTCTTTTGTCAAGTGACCAGAAGCCAGGGTTAGTCATTTGACTGCCTTCTGAGTAATACTAATTGCCATTGATTCCGAAAATACTGGTTTTCATTAATGCTTATCTCCTGATATCCCTGACAAAGAAAACAGGAGCTGCAGGCACTAGATAATAGTTGGATCTCGGAGATTTTAAGCTAAACAGTTAAAGCAGTGGCACCAAAATAAAGGATATTGTTCTCAAAACTGGTATTTTCATCACCAGCTCAAAACTCTCAAAAACTGTGAATCTTCAGGGTCTGTTTGGATCAGGTTTACCAAATCTAATTTATTTAAACAAGATTCTTGAAGAATCACATAACCATTGGAGATCACACTTTAAGAAAAACACATCAGACCAGTTTGTGACTCATACTGGAAGAACTATACATACAAACACTTTCAGGACCTCATACAACTCTTCTGCCCTAGCCCATGCTAAAATCACCATCTATTTTGTACATGTAACTCTTTCCTCAAATACACCCTTGTATGGTTTAAGCAACACATAGAGGGACGAAAAATACACAATCCTAACTCCTTATATTAGAGATATATTGTTCAAGGACCTTCAGTGCCTTTAGCTTGTCCTCTGCTGAAGACTTGGTTGCTCCTCCAATGCAGCAGTTTAATCTCTCTGTGACACCATTCAGCCACGATTGGAACTGGTTGACATTAGCACTGTACTGCTCATGTTCCTTGGTTATCGTTTCAAGCAGTTTCACTCTGTTCTGTAACAAGAGACATCAGAAGTGGTGAGGATTGTGCTTATCTGACTCTTTTTCCTTTATATTAAAACCCAGAATTTATAAACAAGACTCCCTTTTCATGAGCCCTGATAACACTTGGCCTCCACAGGAATTCAAAATTTACCTCGAGAAATAGAACACAAAAGTACACAAAGGCTTGTTCCTGTCTGGACTGTGCTGCAGGTTCTCAATGTCTAAGTCTCCAAGAACACAAACTGCAAGGCCCTGTCAAGTGAATTTCTGGCTTTCCAAACCTTCCTACTCTCTCATTAGAAAAAGAAAAGAGATGGAAGTTTGTTTCTGGTTTTCACATTGAGACAAACAGTTATGTTCCTCTTGCGGGTTAAAAATAAAGATGAGCACACCTTCCTTATGTCTCAAAATGAAAATAAAAGAGAATGCACTAGAGGAATGAAAATTGTTTTAAATTGTTCATTATTTAAACAGACTGTGGTGAAAATGACCATCACCTGCAATTGTGTAGTCCAGGCACTTCTGTACTTACTTAGCAGATCACAAACTATTCTGTGGTGGTATCACAGACTCCAGAAACAAATTCGAGCCAAGGGAAAGCAGACTTCATTTTCCAAGTTACTGCCTGTACACCCTATAACTAACAATCCTTGAATTTACAGGGGCCTGCACATCCTGAGTTGCTTCCTGCTGATCCAGTCTGGCACTCCTCACAAGTCAGAGTCACATTTGCTCAGACTAGCCTTGTTTTGCCAGCCCAAATTTAGGCCTGTTTGATTTTGACACAAATCACCTGCTCTGTTGTTTCACTAGTATAATATCCAACCTAAGTATTATTTTCTGCAAAACCAGACTGATTTTTTCTTGCCCTTCTCCAGTTGGCATGGAGAGCAATTGAGGTACACGATGGTTACATTAGATAAAAAAAAAAAATCATTCCTTGTGCAATCTACTTAGAGCTTGCAGCACCCTTGAAAGCACCCTTTGCTCTCACAGACAGTGGGCCAAGTTTCATTTTGGGTAATAGAGGACACACCACTGGCCTCTGAGCAGCTGCCCTCCACGGCGAGCAGAGTGACAGCTGCAATGGTGGGTAGAGCTGAAAAGTCCTCTTTGCATTTCCCTTGTCTCTATGAGGCTCTGGACAGGTCCCCACGCCTGCTAACCTGCCTGAGGTGGCAGTGAGCCACCTCCATTCTGTCAGCCTGTTCTCCAGCCAGGTCAGCAGGAGGCTGGCATAAGCATCAGTCACCCCAGGATCTCCCGTGTGCTGGGGGTGGCGGTCCCTCTGGGACTTTGCCCTTCACCTTAGGGACAGGTTATGCCCATGGTGCACTACGAAGCCACCATCCTGCAAGAGGCACACTGCCAGTCTGTTTTCCTCACTGCCACTGCAGTCTCTGCTGGCTTGCGCAATTCATGAGTGACTCCCCTAAAGTTAGTTAACTTGCTGTGGGACAAAAGAGGGACAGCTACGGGATAATTGTTTCCCATGGAGGCTGAAATGCTGCCCATTTATTAGAGCACGACCTTTAATAGCACCAGCCACACATGGGTTTGGATGAAAACAAAAGGTAGAATTATGACTGCAAACTTCTGTGGCCAAGATACATCCAGCAGAACACCTCACTTGCTGAATCCCCATGTGTCAATTCTTAAATCTGCAGAGGCTAAACAATTCATGCCTTGATCTCCGGTCAGGGACCTGAAAAAGACAACCTTATAGCAGTGTAAAAGGGCCACACATCAAAGTGAACCAAGTCAGGCCAAGCTTATTGACTCCACGGAATTAGATTAATTTGTTTTACTGGCAGAAGCCCCAAAGGGCATAAATCAGAATAACAAAGCAGAGATGTTATTAAGCTCAAAAATCTTAGGCTGATATACAGGGGGTTAAAAAGGAAGTCAAAACAACCTACCCTTGGCCAAGGCTATTCAGCTAAAACAAAAGGAATCTGCAGTTTGGGTGCACTGCTGGTCTGTGAGGTGAAGCAATAGATGCCAGGGATGTGGACAGACTGCAAGTTGTCAGACAAAAGGCTTACAAAGAGCTGGCTGAGCCCTCTCTCCCACAAGAGGTCAAGCAGGAAAACTTTCCAATGATGAAAAGTAAGGTATCACTTGCTCCTGCTAGGTTAACTGTTTGGGGAGCAGGACGGCGTGAAACTCAACATCCACATTCACTGGAGGAGACTGAAGAAAGGACATAGCCCTGGAAAGAGTGAGAGCACCGACAGGAAAAGAATGGGTTTGCCATGGGCTGTAGAGAAAGAGATGTGTCTGGGCAGAATATGCCCAGCTCTGGGTACTCAAGGAAGGTGGACAGAGGCTTAGGAAGCCCTCTCCCCTAAGCTCCCTTCACAGTCAGTCAAGGCAAATGAGCCTCCTCTGGAAGGCAACCTAGAGCACATAAAGGAAGTTCCTGCTTTAAATCCCTCTGTGGTGTCTCAAGGAGAGTACAGAAAGCTCCTGTATCCCTTTCTGGTGCTTTTAGTCTTAGCCCTAGGGTACACCTTAGCAAACTGTTGTAAGTATCTGGGTTTCAGTTAACAGAGACAAGATGGGCCGAAATTAATTTGATATGCTCACAAGTATTTATTTCCTAAATATCAACATACTGTATATCGTAACTTTTCTTACCATCTTCAATCATCATTTATGCTAAAATATACAACCATCTACCTCGGAATATTTTTAATTTCCTGGACAAGGGAAAGCATGTATGAAACGGCTGCCACATCTAAAAATATTCCTGTTGATGTAATTAAAAGAAAAGGATATGCTTTTAAAATTTGGGAATGTTAAAGACACATGTTAGCATTAAGAAAATAAACCACCCTCCCACCATTTGCTCATACCAGAGAAGCAATATCACAGGCAAACCATTTAAGAAACACTGTCCAAGAGCCTGCCTTCTGACAGAGCTGGACAACTGCACAGGATCTAAAAACGCTCTTCAAACACAAGTGTAATCTACAAAAACACCAGCGAGCCTCCTCTGCTCAGGCATTCAGCTGGCATCTGCAAGTCACATTTAGTCTGGCCTCTCATCATGTGAGGGGCCAGAGCAATCCCCTTACAACTCCTGCGTCTCTTTCATTCATTCCTCCCGCCCGCTGGAAGAGGTGGCAGGGTTTCTCTAACTAGTGCTATACTTTTCAACACAATTCCCAAGGTGCCTGTAACCTTGGCACTAGATAATAAACTCCTCATGTACTTCAGTTGCAAAATCCAAGGCTTCCCAACTCCCTTCTTTGTTCCACACCTCCTGGAAGAGGGATTTCTTAGCTGGATTCTCTCACTCCATCCTTCTATGAAATGTGGTACTTAAAACCAATGCCAAAGAAAAGCTTTTTCTAGTGTCTCAGTTGGCTGGAAACATAAAGACATATTTTGTGTAACTAGTATGAGCCACTTCCTGATCTCATTTACACCAGCACATATCCAAGTTGGTTAGAGAAATCATACTATGTAAAATCAGTCTCAGAGAGGTCACATTCTGGCTTTGAGTATTCAAATTACTTGTTTGAAAGAACAGCTTTATTAAAATAACTAATGACTGTCTCTGGCTTCAAAACCAAAGACAATTTTGGTGAGGAGGGAGTGAATGATAATTTTAAATGGCAATCTAGATAGACAACACCTGAATTACCAGGAACCTTCCTGTTTTATATCCAGTTGCCTTGTAATCAAGTGATCTACCTTTA
The DNA here is from genome assembly GCA_013397725.1 of Rhagologus leucostigma. Classification (NCBI taxonomy): domain Eukaryota; kingdom Metazoa; phylum Chordata; class Aves; order Passeriformes; genus Rhagologus; species Rhagologus leucostigma. The sequence continues at coordinate 1,178,066 of VZTD01001031.1, forward strand.
AAAATAAATAATCAGTGTTGAGTCTCAAGTCTACTGGTGGCCACTCTGTGGCAGCTGCAGCTACAGAATTTCCAAATATACTCTACATTTTGAAGAGACATTAGCAGTAGTTGTATATTTATGGCTAGAAAAGTATCTGAACTACATGCTCACAAAAGATGCCAGTTAAGGGGGTTTTTTGTCGCTTTTGGGGCTTGGAGTATTTTACTTCAAAAGAGAAAGAGTATCTATAGAGTAAGCAGGACAATGGCACAAGCATCCCAATGTTGTTCTTCCAGTATGATCTGAAGTTAACTTTGCACAACAGCACCAGGGAAGGAAAGCATCTATCACTGTCAGGCTCCAGCTCTGGGGAGTGGGAATTAATAGAAGGCAGCATTATAATAGACAGCAGAACCAATGTAACGAAAATTATTTCTATTTGCACCAGGTATTTCCAGTCTATAAAATTCCTAGAAGTCACTATGAGGAAAAACCAGGTTTTAATTTCTAGATGTTTGGTATAGATGTGTCTATATATATATATTTAAAATATCCCTTTGAGTATTTCTATTGATTTGGTCAGTAAGAAATTGAATTCTTCTGCCCACATGCATGTCTGTCCCTCATCCATACCACATGGTCTAACCGTGTCTTCATCTGAGTTTTAGAAGTGAAAAGTACAAGCATTTTCTGAAATCTTTACTCAGAAATAGGGTGAAAGGAAATCACTGGTACTGAAAGATGAAGCAAGATGTCTTACACCAGCCTAATCTAGCAACTGTTCAAGATGGAAGATTAGTATTGGGCAAGAATTAGTATCCGTGTGCATGAACATCTTTCAGAGAGTGGAACTGGCCACTGAGCAAAGTGTCGGGCCAGAGGTGACTCCTACCTTCGTGTTTCCCAGTTCTGCAGGCAGAGAGGGCACCTCTGGGTCTCAACTAATGCTACTTCCTCCAACAAGGCTGCGTTCACGTAATATTCCCTGGCTCCTGCAATGGGTACTCTGCATCTGGTTACACATGAACCACTAATGTGCTGAAAGATGAGCAACAATCCAAACTTTATATAGAGATGACCTAAAGCAATAATCACTAGGTCACAGCAAGCAGCCCGCAGTTACTTTACAACAACACACTACAAAGCACTGTGTAAGAGCATCCCAATTAACAGCTCATCTTGGGACCTGACAATTGTTTCAAACAGTCCATTGACTGAAAAAACAGGTGTCCTCAGCTCTGTTTCCTTTTGCAGTCCTACCAAGTAAGCCCCATCACTCAAGGAGCAAGTAGCAAACAATACCATAAATTGGAGGAATTTGAACACCTCCCACTCTTTATAAGTGTACCTGAGCTTCTTGTCTGATTCCTTCATATTCCACCCTCATTTTCTTCTGAGCATCCTCATCAACGCTGGGGTCACCTATCCTGCTGAACAACGAAGCAGCTTCCTCCAGGAGCCTTTCCAGCAGGACTGACTGATTTAGGACATCATTCTGCAAAACCTGAGCATGGCTCAGCTGCCACTGCTTCTCCTTTAAGCCAAGCTGCAACTCAATGTCAGGCTCCAAGGTCACCCTCATGTTGTGAATCCATGTGTAAAACTCATCTTGGGCTTTCAGGTACTCGCTCCAGTGCAGCCAGACCCATTCAATGCGGCTGTTGGGGAGAGGAAGGGAGAGGAGTTAGACGAAATGATGAGGGGAGCAGTGGAGACCAACAATCTCAAGAGGCCTTTCAAACAGTGAACAAGGTTCTCAGCAAATTTAAGATGCTCTGACTTGACAGAGTCTGGATTAATTTCCCAGGTCCTCTCTGCTTTGAGGAGGAAATATTCTGTATAAGATGCCCATGCCTGACCAAATTCATCCTTCCAGACCATGAGGTGGGTGGGACAGGTTGTGAAGGCAGAGCACTGAGGTCTCACTGATTCTCTCTCCCCATACAGTCCCCAAAATGCTCATGGGACTGGGATTAGCAGGGAATTGCTATCTACAATTCAGGCAGCAGAGGCAGGAAGCACTTTATGAAAGCACTGGAGGAAACAGCTGCCTCAACACACCCAAGAGTGTGTTTGTCTTACCTGTGACAATGAGTAATGTATATGGCTGTCTCTTCCCACAAGGCTTTAATGTCTTTTAGTTTAGAGAGTACCTCACGCTTCTTATCCTCACCGATGCTGCGAAGAGCAGCATCTGCCTTCACAAGAACCAAGTCCATTTTCAAGCTGCCTTCTGGTTCCAGTGCTCGTATTTTCTACAAGAAAAACAAATGGCACTGAAAGCATGGAAAGAAAACAAGCGTAACTGATGAAATGTAAACTTTGTTTTTACCCAGGAATCATGAACTCATAGAATCATTTAGGTTGGAAAAGACCCTTATGATCATTGAGTCCAGTCGTTAACCTGACACTACCATGGGATGGAAATGTTTCTATACAACATAGACAATTAACCCTTCCCACCTAACTTCTGGCTGCAGAGTTTCTCCTGAAAGGAAAATAAGAACATTTTTTTCAAACATGTTTATTTTTAAACATCCTAAAGGACTGAATTTAATTGAAAACCACACAGCAGTTGAAAAACATTTAGGTTAGCTACAAAAACCAGACCATCCTCTATGAAATGCCTCTGGCTGTGTTTCCATTGCTGTTATAAGGTTACAGCACTGTGTTGCCACAGGCCAGCTGTTCCCCCTCCACCTGCCAAAGTACAAAGAGGCAACCTCCACAGGGTAAACTGCAACCTATCAGTTTTAAGCTCTACTGTAAGAAATCATGAAGCATGTTAAAAAGGCTTCCAGGTGCAAATAAAAGTTGGGTTAGAAAAGAAGCCAAGAGAAATTAACTAGTGGAATTTTCTGCCTGCTACCAAATTTTGCTTCGATCCTAAATCGCTAAGTTATGAATTGGTGAAAATGTGTATCTTACACAAATAGGAATGCCAGGAACTCTAAGTTGAGTCATCTACATTTAAATATCCAGAGATGGAAAAATCAGCACAAGTTCTGTACAATATAACAGATTAATTATGCCCCAATTGGGATGTCAGCTTTCAACACTACTTTATCCAAACTTCTGATACTACCAAATTAGCTCTTCTTGCTGCTCTTCCATAAACTCCTGGCAAACTGCAGGCTTTCAAGTTTGAAGAAAAAGGCTTCTACAATGAAAACACCCAGATGTTCAAAATCAGCAACTACTTTCAGTAAAATTAGGCCTATGGCATTTGTTAAAAAAGAATCATGTCAGTTATTGCAAAGGTGAGACAAGTAAAAGGCCTTTGGTTTTCCAGTTTCACATTCTGAGGAAAGCCTGTTCTTCTGGCATGCAGGCAGCACACCTGCATGTGATGCACAAACAAGTGTTTGGACAAATTACTTCCTAAGAAAGGTGTGATTAATAGAATCCAGGAAAGCAGGGCAAAGGTAAGAAAATACAAGCCATAGCTATCACCCAGCAGGAAAAGTGTAAGAGTAAACCTGTATTCTAAGCCTGATATTTTTCCAGCGATTAGAAGCAAACAACAGCTGAGAGAAAGCAGTGGCTGTACAGTCATTTTTCTTTTCAAATCTGTTTTTTACATGATTTCTATCATCGGCTGACATTTTCATTAACAAATTAACAGAAAATAAACCACAGGAAGGAAGCATGAAAAAAACTGGCAAGCCAGGTGTAAAAAAGGAACTGAAAATTGACCACTGGATTTGAAAACAACCAATAGGTGAAGCAGTGAGCACATCATAAGGACATCCGAGCTGGAGACAGAAGCCAGGCCCAGAAAAGAGGCAGGATGAGGGAGCAGGAGGTGGTTAAGGTACACACAGGAAGAAAGAACAGACACTTGTTAATCTTTGGAATGAAAAATTTCCAAAGTCTGAGTTGACAGAATCTCTTAACATGACTTTTTGCATGTTACAGACCTCCTCTAAAGCCCACAGAAGTAAATGGGCTTCAGCTCAGGCCGTATCACATCACCACAAATATCTAGACCTTATAACTTGTTATCTCTGCCATGAATATTCCCCATTTGCCAAACTACCACTCTTCTACTCGAGTTCCTGTGTTTCTTGTGTGTTTTTTCAGACTCTCCATATCAAAGTTTCCCAGACAAAAGAAAAGGGTGAAAATAATTTAAGGTCAGAAAAATAAAACTATAGACCAAGATAAAATGCTTCAGGGTTTTATTACTGACATGCAAGTCTAGCCACCATCCATCACTCCATGAACAGTCTCTGTATTATGCCAAGAGGCAAGATCCATCCTCCAACAAACCACAGTTAAGGAAAAAGGCTGAAGACATCACTAAACTACCTTATCATCCATGTAAGCCTGCAACTTTTTTTGTTAAAACTTCAGGAGAGGCAGGCCAAATATAAGTAGACACACAAAAGGAGAGACTTTGGGGTAAATAACCATGGGAAAGATTTTGCCATTTAAATTAAAGAGCAGATTACTTGGAATTAAAGGTAATAAAAGAATAAAAATAGTTTCAATGTTAGTCATAGAAATATCACCACTACCTCCAATGGTACAAATGGGACAAACAAGAGTGTTTCCTTCTCTGGGATTACATGACCTAGATAACATCTAATGAAACTGAAGTTAATGAATGTGAAATCACTGTTGGAGAGCAGGCACAATCTGCAACATGATCTCTGTGAGAAGAATCGTACAGGAGATTAAGTAAAACCAGGAAAAAATGAGAACTTTTACCTGTTCATTAAATAGATCATAAAAGGGATCTGTAAACCCTCTTACCATTAGGGTTTATGGAAAAGGACAAAGGAATTACTCTAGAACAGCTCATTACCAGGACACTGCAATCTTTTTCTATCAGTGCCAGAGTCCCAGAGGAAATGGAACACTAACGTGATCTGATTCTCTTGTACTATATGCTGCTCGTCTGCAAATTACTATGGTAATTGCAAGCAGCAACCAAACTATTCCAGGCTTGAGGAGAGTGTAAACATTTTAACCTGCCAAACCTGCTGCTAGTGTTCCAAAGCAATCTGAAAAGCTTGGAAGCCTGTGATATCAAATTGCCATCCTCTTTTTCTACATCTGTAAATATTTTGCAGATGGAAAAATTAGAAAGAATACTGATGTGGACCCATCCACACAGGCCCAATGCTCCAACAAGCGGGGCAGCTGACAATTTCCTACTGGAAAACTCTTGAGTTTACAGCAATAACTGCTGTAACAATGGCAGCAGTTAGAGCCACCTCTGAATTCCATCACTCCTCCCTTACCTCAGTCTCCTTCAGTCTGGCTTCTAGGGCAGATCGAGGTCCTTTGGTGTTGTCATTGATTCTCAGTCTCTCTTGGACGGCCTTCATCCAAGCTTCTGCATTCTCCACGCTACTGTCAAATTCATCCTGTAGCTGCTGAGTCATCGCATTGGAAGAAGCTGAAAGGACAGGAAACAGGGAGGTAAGCGGGTTTTGGGTAAGACCTAAACAGGAATGAAAGGCAATCTAAAGGAGCAAGGGAGAAAAGCTAATGATGTTGTGGCTTTCCTTCTGAACAGTAATACCAAAAACTGCAGCAGTATCGCTGTTCAGCTGGGCACAGAGAACACATTCACACCGCAGCTTTCCCAAATGAAAATATACCAGGAAACAAAAAGAAGGTGGAGAACTGTGGGAGGCTCCATTACAGTAAACAGATTTAATTCAAAGCTTTTAAATGAGATTAATTTGGTGTTTGTGGTGTATTCCCAATTAGCTACACCAAACACAAACACTTTCTGTTTCTTCCCAGAGCCATGTCAATATAAAACTCTCCCAATGCCCTTCTGGGCTCATGTACTGAGCACCTGACACCAGACTAATGAAGTACTTTGGCACATGCTTAACTTAGAGGTGTATAAACTGCTTTTGTAGAGGTGTTAAAGCTGCTGAGTGCAGGATCAGATGCTGAGACCCTCAGTTAACTTTTTCTGCTGAGACGATGCAGAGGTTACCTGAATGCACATGCAGTGAGCCTGGGATACACAGAAAAGAGGAACTGGCCAGCACCTTCTAAGACAAACCACAAACAAGCCTTCACAGAGGAATATCAACACTGGTGGATGTCTTCTTTTGCCATCTCTTTTACTCCATACCAGGCTCCAAGCTTTTAATTTTCCTCTCCTTCTCTCCTGTTGCCCATTCCCAATCAGCAGGAAGGTATGATGGTTGGCTGCTCTGTTGAGATCTCTCTTCAGAGCACCAGCTCACCACTGCCCAGACAGCCTCCTTTGTGCCTGTACAACAGAGCAGAGCCATCCTAGGCTCTCCCCTAGGACTGCTGGACTAAACTTGACTAATAAGGACGAGCCATAACAAAGCGGCCTGTAGGTCAGCTCCACTGAAGTGAACAGAACGAGAGGCATTGACATTCAATGGGTTTGGATCACATCCTACAGCTACTGCCAGCCAAGCAGCCAGTGTTTAGTGGAAAATAAGTCTTCGTTATTCATCACTGAAAGATTTTTCCAGCACAAAGTTTGAGACTTAATTACTGAACCCAAGTTTGTTGTGCAAAATTCAGTTCCACAGCAGCCCCGCAGTTTCCATGAAACCATTCATGTGGAAGAAAGTGCTTGGTGTGAGAGGCAGAGCACGGCTCCTGGTGAAGCTGGACCAATGGGGTTCTGCAACAACCAGAGCTCTCAGCAGCTCAGTCTTTACAAGGGAGAATCCTTCTGCTCACAAGCAGAAAGCTCCCCACCAGCCTGCCAATGTTCCTTTCCATGCGGTAAAAGGATTCATGCAATATCAGAGGTCCTTCCCTGCAGCTCCCAGCGTATTTTCTTCCACATCAGACCAGAGGAAACAAGATGTCAACATTCACAACAGTCTGAATTGTTGCTTCCCAGCCATCAGCAGGCTTTCTACTCAACAGGTCCCAGAACAGAATGAAAGAACTGCACCTGCAGAGCAGCTACTGCACTACCCATGGGGACAGCTGACAGTCAGACATCCACGTGCAGAGCATCGGAGCTGCATTTGCACTAAAGAGGAAATTCCTCCCTAAGTGAAACCTCTCAGACAGGACAGAATCTAAGGCTGTAGCTCTCAGAACTTGAGAGCAGCTTTAAAAAGAGTGATCTCACCTTGAAGCGATTTATAAAATAAAACAGGATGTACTGGATTTTGTGAGGATGGTGTGGCATAGGGCAGCTACTCCCTCTCCCAAATATAAAAAATATGACAGGATATGTAATTAAAGCTAAAATCATTGACTTACATCACGAGAGCCCCAAAGATAAAGCCAGCTAATGGAGGAATGTTATTCTCACTGGATTTCTAGATCGCTGTGTCCTTCTCCAGCTATGACTGGTTCAGAACTGACATCTCTGAACTACAATAATCCAATTCTCAGAAAAGAGCACATATCTCATTGCAGCTGAAAAATCAACTCATTTTCACATTAACATTTCTCATTATATCTGGCAGTTCTAGAGGGACTGTCCTCTCAAACTCTCCTTGTTACATACATACATTTCTAGGCAAACAGTTTCTGAATGCTCAAGTATGAGCTGTGGTGATTCCAAGTGAAACAAAAACTCACAGTACATTTGCTGGAGAGACACTGACGAGAAGTGGCATTCATTTCCTAGGAGAGGTTTCTATTTCTGGCAACATCCATATCATATTTAAAACTGGCTACACTACTCCAGCCATGGAGTAGCCAATACAGAACAAAATGTTATCGTAGTCCTATTTCTTACAAAAAGTTGAGGGCAATCTAACATGGCTAAGATGCAGTGGAAAACCTACTGCCATCCAACAGGAATAAAATCCTACTTACACTCTGCCCTGATGCTGCTCTCCTCTGAGCACAAGGAATTTCTGTCAAAACCTCACAATTACACAGCCCCCCCACCTCCAACACACAGTCAATCCACGTAAGCAGTCAACACAGGAAACCACAAAAAAAGTTATTTCAATATTAAGATCACCAGCTTGCAAAGGAAGAGAAACACTTTGCTACTCCAACTACAGGCATAAACACTGACTGATTTTCACCAAGCAATTCCTCTATCCAGTACTACAAAAATGATTAAATTTAGCATGGACTCAATGCCCAGGAGGATTTCATGGTAGTTACAACCTGCAATACCTGATACAGATTTGGGCTGCCTTTTGAGACCTCCTGTCCTCCCTCCACGCAGGGAGGGAGAGCAATCAGCTACAGCGCTAGACTTTTGTTTTGGAACCCGTCCCAGGCACTAACAGCGTGATTGATACCTGCAAGGTAAAAGTATGATTTCTGACTTACTGTCTGCTTGGGAGGAAGAACAACTGCTGAATATTTGAGATACGGCAAGATCTGTAACTCCTTTGCAAATTCTTCTAAAGCTGGGATTAATGGTTAGAGGATAAAAGTTAACCAATCAACAGCATTCACCCCATTTCCATTGCATCATTGGAACTAAATGATTGAGCAATACTTCTGGACATGAAACTGAGCAATACTTCTGAAGCCTGATGCATACAAAAAGGACAAAGGAGACATAGCAGCTCCTGGAACACACGTAAGCTGTAGCACTGTGCAAAGCCATCATCCACACACCAACCTGTAATAGCAGCAGGCCATTAGGGCCACCTGTACCGTGGAGCTCCTATCCCAGGCTCAGTCTCTGGGACCCACTGTGCCAGGGAAAGTCTTCCCTTAATCACCAGTGCAATCCTCTAAGCAATTTGTATGAAATTGTTTTTCTCACAGTTATTTTCAAATGCATCCAGCTGTTCTAAACTGCTTTTCATTTAATGCCACTTGAATCAGTGTATTAATTCATACTGTGGAAAGTGCATTTACACTCTAGAAACCACTTTGCATCTCTATACATGTTACTAAATGAGGGCAATAACCATGCACAAGAAATTCTGGCATAGATAATGAGATGCTGAGCAAAACCATGTTTTATTTGTCCAGACGCAGTAACAGTTTCTTGGTAGAGGTAATAAAGAAGCGTATTTCAGGGTGTTGAACAGAACTGTCCCAGGACAGCTCCTGCAGTATATCCACAGGTCATAAGAAGCACATTTTAGGAACAGGAAAATGTAAGACAGATTAGCTGCAGAAACCTGTAGCTGAACCTCTCCCACAACACTAGTCTTTCCACCTTCTCTGAATCACCCTCCATGACCCCCAAAACACCGCTTGGCAGTGTCTGGGTAGGCACATGTGTTTCAGTGCCACAGAGGGATGATGCCCCAGCCCTTGCCCAGCTGCTCTGCCAGACCCACTGCACACCCACAGCACAACCAGGGCTTGCACTGGTTTGTCTGAGGCTCAGTCACACGCATGGGATATCTGCGCCTTTGGAACAGGGAAAGGTGAACACCTGACACAGCACACACTTGTCAGCATCATTCCTCTCCCGCTCTCTCCCGGGCACAAAACCTTTTAGCAAGGAGGGAGGTCAGAGAACAGCAGCCTACCACCTTCTCCTAAAATCCTGGAGAAGAAGCAGCTGGAAGGATGCTGGGGGCCACACATATTGTACCCCCAGCTTGCCCGCAGGCTGAATACCCCAACATGAATCCATGAGATCCAAAGCAACAGCAAGCTGGGTTTTGCTTTTTAAATCTGCTCCATTTGTATAGGGCTGGGCTTAAGAGATGCAGAGGCAGCTTTGTTTCAACTGTTTGTGGTCTTGGAGCCATCTTGCTGAAAGAGCAGATAAATGAATTAGCTAACCACTCTGCATTATAGCTCTGGGAGCCACTGCGTGGACATGTCTGGGTTTCCACGGCAGACCCTGACACAGACACAAGTCATCCCTCACGTGACCCACGTGGCACTCGTAGTGCCAAATTTCTCCGAGCATTTCTTCCCTGAGAACAGCCACTGCAGGAACCTTGCTAGTACATCTAATAACTCTTCTGAGACATTGCAAGATTTACTTATTTAATATTTGTAATACACTACTGAGAGCTTTTAAAATTATTTCGCAACAGCAGGGTCTTTTTCTTAGAATTATCCTATCATTTTGCAATGTTTCCTAATGTACTGTTTTCTCTCTGCCAGTCATACTGGGGTTCATTTTTTTGGTTTTGTTTTTTTTTTAATTTAAATATTTTAAAACGTTTCTTACAACCACTCCCATTTTACACATTCTTTTAAACCCTACATTTATAGAACACAGGCTTTTAAATGGTTTCAATATGTCTTGGATTCTTATATTCACATACTACTTGAGTAGTTTCCAGAACCCAGTTCTTACAAAAATGGTCCAGGAAAATTCAAACCACTCACCATTAGGGAGACTATTTTCTAATTATTGAAATACTTCAAACTTTTCGCAACCCTTTTCATCTGGTTCTGGGATTGAATGTGAAAAAAAAATTTAAAAAAGCTCACTGAACTGTATCAAATTTTAGACAAATGTATGGGTGTGGAAGCAATTTTGGTTCTGGAAATCGTATCTGGAATAATTTAGTAACTTTTCAGCTTCCCTAGCTACTATAAAGGGAGCTTTGAGGAGGCACAGAGCTGGGAGCTCCGACTGTCTGCTTTAGATCGGAGCAGAGGTCAGGAGCTGGCACAGACCACAGAGGCACAGAGCACTGACCCTTGTCTTTCCAAAGTTGAATATTCTTGGTCTACTCCAGGAGCAGCTACTGTGAATTTTGAATCCAGCCAGCCTTACCAGCCTTCCTAAAAGCCTCCAGGATAGCAGCTGCACCTATGCAGAGCCCAGTTAAACTGCCTGAGGAGGTGCAGAAGCTCTCAAGGTTTCAAATAAAAGGTGTAGTTATTTCCAGCATAATCTTTTAGAAGCTCAAAACATTAATCCTATCACCTCGGCCATCTTCCAACACAGCCCTCTCCTGTGTTATTGGCAGTGAATGTTTATGACAGTCAGCAATTGTTTGTCCTAGTTAATGAGCTAGAGTATGAATAGGGTTCTTTGGAATAAACATATCCGTATCCTCATTGCAAGCATCCCCTTCAACCAAGGAATGCAACATTCTGAGTACATACAGCACTCATCTATATCATAACCACCTCCTCTCCCTTACAAAACAATCCACAGGAAACCTATGGCACACGCAAGGCATTCTGCCACAACATGATCACACCTGACAATATTCTCTTTGTTACCAAAAACTGGAAAGCAGAGACATGTTCTGTGCAGGCTAACTCTCAAAAAAATGCCTGATTTTTTTCAGCCATTTGTTTAAAGATTAATTTCAAGCTTTGGTGAGAGCCAGTAGAAGCGGCATATCTTTTTGTTTTCTAAGACTGCTGGGGAAAATATATAATTCCCAGGTCTAAAAAGCCATTTCCTTAAAAAAGGGATTGAAATTTAAAAATAGTTTTATATCCAAATGGAATCAGTAGCATACAAGTAAGGCAGAATTGGGTCCTGGGGCCATCTTCCCTTCTAGGGAATGATAATCAATAGATCTGATCACAGCATTTTTATTTTTTATTTCAATCTTCAAGTCATTTGGAAGTAAAAAGAGTAAGTGAGGACTCTTAATTACAAATCTCTCTCCGTTCCATACACTCCACACACAAACTTTCGCATTTCCAGGTCACTCTAGGAAACGGGTTGGTCTACCAGGATTCCATTAGATAAGTAAAATGCATGGTTTAGTTCTGGTCTAGAATTTTTTTACCATCAAGGAGACAGAGTATCTGCATTAGACAGCTGTCTGGTTTAGATTTTGATTCTCTATCCCCACATTACTGAGGTATAAACAATCTTCAGAGCATTTCAGTCAGACCTCCTGGGAAGTAAGACTATCCTATCCCTTTTACAGATAACAACTTGGGTTCAAAGGCACTTTGTTTCTTGCCTCTAAGCAACAAGCAAATACTTGAAAGGACAAGAACAAAGTTGAAGATTCTGTTAATAAATGCTGCAGAGGGTGATTTTCAGCCCTTTCTAATCTGTAACACTTCAAGTGTCTCTGCTGAGAGGCAGGTATCTTTTTAGTGACTTCAAACTTAATGACAAGAGCCTTCATTTTCCTCATTACCATTCACAGACACTTTAGTCTGGGAAATCACAGATTAAACACCTCTGCTCTACAACTTCAGCAGAGATTCTTCAGGTCTGAGGAATCTGATGGGGAAATTACCCCTGAAAGATATCTGTGCGTTTACCAGCAATCTACATCTTGAGCAGCTGGGTACAAGTTCCCAAGTAGTTTTAGTTTCCGCTTTTGTCAGCTCCCTGAGTTTTACCATCAGTCAGCTAATGAAAAAGCCCTGCAAGCCAACAGCATTAGTTTCATGGGCTATGGAGACTAGAATTTATGTATTTAATTATGTCCCACTCGTCCTCCACAGACTGTATGATCCCTCAGTACTGGGTGCCAGTCACAGCACTGATACACTGAGTAACAAACCTCTGTGCTATCTGTCCCTTGGCTAGAGATCAGTGAACAATTCAGAGTGAATTATATATCTGATAAATCACTCCTCTTCTTCTGGTCATATTATTGTGTACAGACAACCCCATTTTCTCAAAGGTGTGGTTATCCCTAACTATTTGCCAAATATACTTTGCAAATTAGTTTTGCTCTGCAGACTATTGCCAAGAAATTCTTCCTGGCAATCCTTAGTAACCCAGCTGTGCTGCTTAGCTTTGGTTTGGCATCACAACCCTAACGAGAAATTGCCCATCTTCCATGACTGGCTGGGAACAGCTCTCCTTGTTTGTGTGCAGTTTGTCAGATGGTAGCTCCCAAGAGCCAGTGTCATAATCAGGACTCCGGAGTGTTAAGCCACATATGAGGAGTGTGCTGTCAGAGCACCCTCGGTGAGCAGAAGTGCCCTGCAGTTACAAGGATAACACCTCTGTCCCAAGGAGATTACAGAGGACAACTCGGAAAGGTTTTGGCAATGAAAGCAAGGCATCAGTGTGTACTTAGGGACACAGAGTGATGGAGGGAAGAAAGGGCTGTCAGAGCCTTCAGCTGCATTGCCACTTCTCTGTGCAAGCTGCAGTGCTTCCACCACCCATGTCCTCTGCCCACCCTTTGGAACCAGAGATACTCAGAAAGAGATCCTCAAGCCCAGCTGGAGCATGTGGCCTCAGCATGGGCTGGATCTCATACCAGGAGAAGGGATTCACTGCACTGAACCACAGGTGGTCAGTGGGACACCCTGAGGTAGGAGCCCTGCGATTCTCTAGGGAGTCAGTGTGAGAGAGGGGCACTTCCAAGCAAGGAACCATACCAGAGGTAGGATAATTCACCTTCTTCAAGAATCCCGTGTTCTGAAGAGGCCTACAGTTGTAATATGAGTGCTCAGGGGTACAGGATGTCAATCTGTCTCCAAGTTTATATTCTTTCCTATTCCACATCACTGTTTCCACATTTAGATCTAGGGGGGGTTTTACACACGCAATTTTTAGCCCTTACAAAATCAGTGTTAAAATCTTATTTGACCATCAATCAAATGTCTCTACCTCTGAGTGAGTAATAGTGTGTAACCTGGAACACTAAACACATGGCTTTTACAGTAGTAAATCTTTAAAGTCAAGTATATACTGAAAATATTTCTTAGAAACAAAGTCACTTGCAAGTACTTTACAAGTATGCTCTAAGGGCACAGGTCTTTTGTCCCATTTAGAACAGCTGACGGACTAACTCTCCAAAGCAAGATTTCTCAGATATATCTTTCAAAACATTATCAGTTCAGTTATGCTAATGATATATTTAAAATGGTGAAAGTGAGACTTATGGAATTGAAAAAAAGTAGCAAGTAGGACAATTCTAATTTTAGATACTAAAGCTGTTGATTAAGAGTTATTTTCTTGGGATCAAAGCATATGGTTATGGAAAAATTAGCAGATTTTAATTTGCATGGAACAGAAAGATCTGTTTATATAAAGAAAGACAAAAATGACCCCTGAAAGAGATGAACACTTGAAATGCTGTCAAGAACATTCAGGAGGCTATGCCTAAACAGTAAATAGCTATACCTAAACAGTCAGCACGCTGTACATAATTAAAAGTAATATTTGCATTAATCTGATAATGCCAGGCTTTATATTGCAAAACAGCACTGGTTTGTGTTCAGACAAACCCACAGGCAAACAAGGCCTGCCTGTGTCCCAAACAAAACACACTATTGGAACAGTCAGCAACCTCATCCCCAAGCTCAGAAACAAAGTAGACCACTGCAAAATGGTGGTTATAAATTAATATTGAGTGGTTGAGAACATTTTTGGAATTGAATAAAACAGGCTGCTTTCTCGTGACTCATTTTTGCCTGAACTATTGCAGTTTCCACGTCTTCGTCACCCTCCCACAGTGTGCGCTGGCCAGGCACTGTGGGTTAAGGAGCACGGCCACATCTGGTTTGAGCCGCACAGACCCCTCCAGCAGGCTGGGAACAGCCCAGCACTGCTACAACTCTGGCGCTCTGATCGCTCAGGACTTCACAACAGCGATGAAGAAAGCCTTTTTAGCAGTCTTTTTAGCCTGATCGAGGACTGAAGTCCTGTAGTCTATAAACCCACAGGGGATCTGAACCTCCTCCTACTGGGATTCATCAAACCTAAAGCAAAGAGTAAAACGGCAGCAGAGCCCAGCAGTCAGCCGCGTTTGTCGGCAGTCGTCCTCCAGTGAGGAGGACCAGAGAGTTATTTAAAGCTGCGATCACAGATAATTACCGTGCTGAGCAGCACAAGTCAAGCCAATAGCTTTTTCTTCTCACTCTTACATCCTCCTCTAGCAACTGCCTTTTAGAAATTGAGCACTACAAGAAACCAAAGCTCTTTTTTTTTCCCCGGAAACGTCTGAAGAGATCAGGCAGCTCTGCTCTATTCGGACCCCAAGGGGGCCTCAGGGCGTGCTGCTTCTCAGCAAGTTTGAAAATTCCACCCTAAATATTCTGGGACATATCCCTGAGGCTGCTAGAGAGCTAACACAGAGATACATTTAGAGCAACAGGAGTCCATATCAGCCAAGGAATTGTACACACTAGCAGATGTGTCATAGCACTACCTATTCTCAAACACCTGAAAGAAGGAAAAGGTATAAAGCTATAGATTTGTTTAACCCAAGTAATATATAATCCTTCTAACAATGAGTAATAGACATCATGGCACAAACTCAACTTTGATCTAAAAGAAATAAAAATATTTCCCCGCTAGTCTCCAAAGCCATCTTCTAAAGATAACACAAACACTTGCTGTATTTTAAAGGCATTTCATATCAATGAAATTTTTCTCCACTATTTCCCTTTCAATTTAGAGATCAGGGCTCAGCAGGTACCTTGCAAAAGGCTGATTCATAAAACAGGAGAAGCCAGTTATCATCTTCCTGAAGGAAAATGTGTTTGACTCTGATGAGGACCATTGCTGAACCACCACAGAGCAGAGCCTCTGATGACCTTGTTTGGGTTCAATGAGCACAACACAAGCAACAGTGTTTGTGCAAACTATACTCCTTATTTAAAAAAAAAATTCTGAATTTCTTTAATCCCCTTTTTTACCTATTGCATACTTCCAGGTCATGTTTCAACAGTTATATATGCGACCTTAAACCCACACTGCAGGAAAGGGTCTCAGCAGTCCCAGTTCAGCAAACATTTTGGGGCTGTAAAAGCTGATATCACGTCTTGAGCGCCAGCCACACTTCCAGCTCCCAACAGACATTCTCTCTATTAACTTCACCAGCTGTCCCTTATCTCCAGCCCTTCTGGTGCACACCACAGTAGGGATATTTTGGCTTTCTTTCTCCTGCCTTACATAAAGTAGTTCCCCATCCTGGCCTGCTGCTCACAAAAAATTTATCAGGCCTTATTTCATTGCACTGGGCCCTCACCCTTGGGCCCTCCCATCCTTTCCCCCAGCACCCTGTGCTGCTGGCACCAAGCAGGAGGGGAGGTGTGGGCTAGCTCTGGAGAAAAGCGCGCGAATGGGCTGATCTCGGCGCCCTTCACCAGCTGGCTGCTGCCAGAACCCTCGGTCACGGCTCTCCTGCAGCAGGCCACTGACTTCTATTTCCCCTTTCACTAGAATTCAAATCCTTGAAATTTCAAGACACTTGATATCTTTAACACTTCCATGTTTCTGGCAAATTTAATGCAAAGCAGAAAATGAGTGCAAAAGTTATGAGGAGCCAAAAGATACAGACACACTGCCTGTCACAACATCTCACTACATTATGAAATAAAAGTAATGTTGTAAAAACCTTACCAAAATCCTGGGAAATCTGGTAAAAAGGGTAGGTAAAAGTCTGTGGTGATTCCATCAAAGTTCCCTGATGGGTTCCTGGCATGGCAACCACAATCCAGGCTGGTCTCCACTGGGAGTTAGAACAGCGACTCGGCACAGTTGGCAGCACGAGCAAGTCTGGCACAAAGAGAAACCAGCGGCTTCCTCCTTACTAAGGCAGGAGGAAGCACAGGACTTCCCCTCTGCCTCCTCTCGTTCTGCGGGAGTGAACGAGGGGATGGCAATCCAAAGATATACCAGTGCAGAAAAAAAAATAAAAAAAAGAAAGAAAAGAAACCCAGAGCAGGGCATGTTGCAACTGTTTAAAACGTAGATGAGATTTAAATAGCAATAATCCCCAGAAACTATCTAGTTCAGGTCATCAACTAACAAGCTGGTTAATACCTGTAAGGATTAATGCTTGAAATTATTATGCCTGACAGTTTGCTGAATAGGAATTAGACAAGAATACACAGGATGAAGACCAGCAAGAAGTAAAAGTGCAAACAGGTACGTCAGAGCTGAGATTTTAGAAATCATTAACTCATGCTCTAACATAATAGTAATTTTCCTTTATCTTCCACTTCCTTTTTTACTCTCCTAGTCTCTAGCAGGAGATTCCCTTCACAGACTGACACACTATTCTAGATTCTGCTCTCAGTTACAATCATGCAAGACAAAAAGGAGGTTAGGATATTTTCAGGAAATACCTCTGCTGCACAATTTAGCTGAATGGAATACAGTTTGTAGACATTAGCTGTCTCTCATGATGGAGCACATGATGAATTCTTCCTTCCTAATTCCCCAAAACTATTGGAAAATATAAGGCAGCATTCTCCCTTGATTAATTAAGATTCTGCTGGGTACATTTGCTTTTAGACATTCAATAAAACCCACTGGTTTGGTCTACCCACCCCACTACCATTTGCATCATCCTAATGGTGTAGATCTAATATACTCCAGGACGAAAACAGGTGCCACTTACTCAAGTTGGTGTAAATCCAAAGCAAGTCCACAAGGCCAACAATCTCTCTACTTTTTCAGTTGCTGTGTGTCATAATTTGCACTACACTGAGCATTTCTAGAATTACAACAAAAATATGGAGGAGAGGTGGAGATATCAGTGAAAACAAAACATGAGGGGAAAAGTTGGTTTGAATTCTACCTCCAAATTAGAAGCTACAGATACAAACAGGGATAAAACTATGAACCTCTGCACCCATTTTGGAATCAGGCAGCACAAGTGAAGAGCACGGGGAAAAACTGAAGAGAGGAACAAAGATGGATGAAAATCTAGGTGGAAGAACAACACTGGAATACAAAATGTTGATTAAGCTAACCCTGTGAAGTTGCTAATACAGAGAATTAACTGAAGACCAGTAGCCTCAGTGAGGCTGTGACCCCCACGTGCAATGGTGACCTCAACACAGCCAACCAAACACAGAATTTTGCCACCAATGGTGAAAAAAACCCACAAGGGACAGAAGAGGAGGAACATCTTAAGAGTTAGCAATGCTGATGGTACCTCTAGAGAGGGAACTGATATACTAGCTATTTTCCAACTGTCTTGTTAGCCTTTTGCTAACATGAATAATCCTTAGAACTATATTAATATCTCAAAACACATCAGGATAAGAACATCTCAAAACACATCAGTGTGCAGACTAAACTATACAATGCCTGGGGGATGTAAACTGGAGATTGGTTCACTTATCTGAAAGTCAGATCAGGATTGTTTTAGAACTGTGTTGTTTGAATGGGGGAGTTTTAAATGCCAGTAAGTGATCCCCTTCATCACTTTTCCCTTGTTCTCTCTCTCGTGGTATATCCATAGTCACTGCAAATTTGCCACAGTCCTGTTAAAAAAATTAAATAAATATTTTTTAAAAAAGCACTGAAACTAGTAGTATTGAGGAAGCAGAGCATATGTGGCTAACATCAGCTACGCACAGCAGCTTCTAAAACAAGGTAAGAAGCAGTCTCTTTGGAGGACTAATCTAGAAGGCAAGTGAGCTCCCTGATGAGTACAGACAGCCACAAGCTAGAGGCTTGTGCAATGAGCAATGAGAGGATCAAACTAACAGTGAAAAATGCAGCATTCCCCACAAAACTTTCTGGAAGTTAGTATCACAACATATTTAAAATATATAAATACCACTTACCACTTGAGCATAATTCCCTTTAGAGTGAACTTGATTTTATATTTTTCCATATTTTTAAAGGAAACCAGGTTCAGCAAAATATTCCAAATGTTCCCACAACATGTGACTTGCCATTCTCTTCTTTCCCATACAAAGAACTCTGTTTTGAGTTTCAGTGAGGTATGAAACAGTGTTTCTCCCACTCTTCTGGCCAACTATCACTTCTGTTATGGTAGTGGAAAGCATTCAAATGGCCCCTTCTTTGGGCTGACATGTCTATGTTCAAACATGGATTCAGTTACATCTGGAACTGTGGTAACATCTGTTGTAGCTGTAACTCTTGTAACATCTGTTGGATGGTCTTAGATTACCTTGCGGCTGTGGGCACTGCAAAGGAAACATTTCTGCAAACCCAGTGCAGCCCACGGAGTTAAATGACTACACTGATTAACCTACTGTAAGTGATACTCTGGGCAGACTGGCTTCATTGCCCACTGATTGTCTGCATCTTTGAGCAGCCAGTGATGTATTTGTCCACTAACTGCTCAGGAGACAGACGTCGTCACCCCAGCAGGGTTGCAAGGGTTATAAATTATAAAGTGTTGTCTCAGCTCTGACAAAGAGCTGTAAAACCCCTCAGATACGAAACAGAGCAGCAGTATAAAAATTCTTCTTCAACCATGGCAACTGTGTTATATATTCTTACTACTCTGAAGAAGCTTGGGTCCTTGCTGTAAACCAGCCCTACACCATGCTGCAGGGAGTGAACAGGCATCCCCAGTTCAAACGTTACTGATGAAGCAGGAGAGAACAGACAGAATATGGATACAAACAAAATATGGATACAGACAGAGAGGACACACACAGGAGCATTGAGGCAGTATTAGCACAAAAAGCCACAGACAGAGCAGCAGCTGCCTAAGCATGACCAAATTTCATAGACATTGCAGCAAAGATGTTTTAAGGAGGAATCTGAGTGAAGGTCACAACATGGATATGGGAAGGATTACATGTGAGGACAAGACTGGGAGGAAAAGCATGAAAGTGCTCAGGTGAAAGTCTGCTGAGTATGGTTTGAGGTTGGTATCACAGGCAGGCTGGAGGTGGAAGCTGCTCTCTCAGTTACAAAGGAAATGCAGCCTGGGGATGTATGGGAATCAACATTTCCATTTTCTGGGGAAGACCATATTTCTAACTATATTTTAGTTGTGAATTAGAATAACATTGGTATAAAGGGACTGTCCATGCAATTTCTACTCACCAAAGAATCTGGTTTGGAATTGCTCTGAAAGGACTTTTCAGAAAAGAAACACCCACATCAAGCAATCAGGTTGTCCTAAGCACTGGGCTTGGAGGTACTGGCAGGGATAGCACAGACAGGTGTCAAGCTCTTGATCTCTGTTTCTGGTTTTACACAGTTTCACTCTGTGTAAATAATGAATCATTATGCAGAACCTAATCATTATGCACAGCCTAATGATTCAGGTGTCCCACCTGGCAAGCTTAGCATCTTAAAGGTCTGCCTTAGGTCATCATTATGCTCTCCATTCAGCAAGGAAAAACAAACAAACAAAAAAGTATTTTGATTTACCAGTTAGCATTAAAAAAAACAAACAAAAAAACTCAACTCAACCCACACACCAAACCAAACTGAAAAATCTGGCCTGAGCAAGAATAAAAGAACTGAGAAGTGGGTTAGCTGCTGATATAGTTGCTTAACTGAGAAAAACATCTATTTGCAAATCCCCAAACTAAGGCGTAACCTGCTAGTAGCAGTAACAGCACTTCACAAATACCAGTGATAGCTGACATAGGAAGGGCACTACAGAAAACAATTACCTGTGGAGCACTGAAGCACATCCAGGTAGATTCCTCAGCACTGACTAACTACAACTATTCAACAACAAAAGGACTTTAAAAAAAAAAAAAGGGCTGTGAAATTTTAAGTATTGGGATTAAACATGTTGATGTAATTACTTATAAAAATGGTTTTTATAAACACCTTCAGCTCTTTCATCAGACAGCAAATACTACTTCACTCTGCAGACCAGAATGACAGCACCAGCTCTCCTCCATCATGAGGTATTCATAGAATCACAGAATGGCTGAGCTTGGAAGGGACCACTGGAGCTCATCTAATCCAACCTCTCTGCTCAGCCTGGGCCCCTTAGTAAAGAATGTTACTCAGGATTGTGTCCAGATGGCTTTTGAGTATCTCCAGAGGAGACTCCACAGCCTCTCTGGGCAACCTCTATTCTCACAATATGCAATAGCTGGACAAGCAAACACCTGAGGGGAGAAATAAAGTAACACTGAAGGCAAAAATACCCTTAGGGTTGCTGGTAGCTCCATCCCAGACAGGAACTTGTCTTGTAGAGAAAAACCAAAGCAACCAACCAAAAGAACACCCCCCAAAAACAAACAAACAAACCCCAAAGAAGCTTGAAATCTTTCCTTTATGTTAGGCTGCAGACATTTTCTGTAGATTGGCATTTCACACCAGCAGCACAACTAATGGAGTCGGCACGTTTATAATCTGAGAATACAAGGGAAAATCCCAGGCTCTGTAAAGCCAACGGCAATACTGTCACAGAGCCAAGATTTCTACCCTGACTCCTGTGGACTTAAAAGACAAGGTAACAAGTAAATTCTTCCTTGGGTGCTCTCTTAATCTGGAGATCTAAATTAATGTGTGTCTGCAGTGTTTACTGAGCCAGTGTTACTAGCCAGTGTTAAAGTCTTACACTTCACCCAAAGCCTGTGCTTAACCTCCTGCACCTATAGAGCAATTCTGCTGACTTACATAAGAAACATCACCTACATTTGCCCACCTCTGTCATCTGCCATTCATAGAAACACTACCGAAGACTTGAGTGCTCATGCAAAGACTCTTGCATTAAGAAAAGTCAGTCATCTAAGCTAAAGGAAATGCACAGCCTGGGGAAGAACTGAGAGCTTCAATGATTTCTTTTATTTGGTCACAGAAACTTTAAGGCAGAGGTAGATTTTCTCACATGACCCTGCCTTTGCATCTAACTGACTTGAAAATGCAGTGGGTACATCAGTGCTTGTACGCTTTCCACCTTCAGCTTCTCTGAATTTCTTCAGGCTGCACCGACAACGGGGTACAGAGCCTGGATAAAGACCAGCTGTTACATCTCTCAAACTGCTCCTCAGTCAGAGACAACACATGTTTTTATGATACAATTGCCTCATTGTAATGGCAGGAAAATAACACAAGCATGTAATGCTTTAAATCACACATCACTTCTATGTGAGGTGGAGAGAAAACACAGCCAAAAGTAACCCCTACACTTTTTTCGCAGTTTATTTTATTATTGTTGCTGTGTCAGTCCAGATGAGTGAGTAGGCGAGTCAGCACGTGAGATAATCTTTTAGGGCGGAAACTCCACTCTTGGTTTTTAAATAAAACCAAGTACCCAGATCCACTGTGGGTGGCTTACTCTGTCACACCTGTGACACCCTCCCACCTGGTACCTACAACACAGCTGCCACACACATCAAGTGTACCCTGTGAGATAAGATGTTAGTGTCCCATTTCACAGATGAAGACACTGGTGCTCTCAGCAGCATCTATCTTTCAAATTTAGCCTTTGACAGACAATGCCAGACCCAACAACACAAAGCATCCGACATCACTGGTCCCATTTTAAACCTCTGACTGTACATGCTCCTTCAAGATCACAGAGCAAACTTGTGGCAGGCAAAGCCGCATTAAGGGAGGTTTAGACGGGATGTTAGGAAGCACTTCCTGCCTGACAGGGTCGTCAAACACTGCAATAGGCTTCCTAGAGAGGTGCTCAATGCCCCAAGCCTGTCAGTGTTTGAGGCATTCAGTGCCCTTAATAATGTGCTTTAACTTTTGCTCAGCCTTGAAGTTGTCAGGCAGTTGGACCAGGTGATTGCTGTAGGTCCCTTCTACTCTTACTGTTATTATAATCGTTATCAACCGCCTTATGTAAAGTGTATCTAGGATTCCCTGGTGACAGGCACTTTATCTACTATGTAGAACAGTAAGTTCCCCAGCACAAGCTATCCCACGTGGGCCTCTCATTCAGCTTGTGCTCCCAAGTATTGCTGTCTCAAAAGGCTTTCTGCATAGCACAACTGTAACAGCAGTTATTTCACCTTTCAATGCCACTAAATAAACACTAATCAAGAACAAAACAAACAAGCCACAGCTTGATACCTGAATTTCAATCAAATTACAATCTCCTGGTTCTCCCTGTTTCCTGCTATCTCTTAATTTCTTCCAGTATTTTTTTTTATGCACCTGTTCAGTGATATCTCAAGGCTGAGACTGCCCTGTAATCCTCAGCCTGTTATAATCAAAGCAGAAACTCCCTTGAAATCCCTTGATATGAAGGATTTCATATCAAGTCCATGTCTTTCATTTAAGTATAACATAGAAAAGAAGCTTGTAACAGCAGAGACATTAAAAGTTCTGTCTCAGGGAAAGAAATGTTTCCACACCCCCTTGAAATCAATGCACTTTCCTTGAAATACAATTAAGCTGTGTGCATAGACAGAGACATCAAAGATTGCTTATTAACCTGATATGGGGTGTCAGTGAGAACCACCGCCCCTGTCAAACCCTACCATCCTTTCCTCAGGCATGAGGTGGGGCCACTTCAGATACCTGAAGTTAAATACCCCAGGGCTCTACTCTGAGTAGCTTTTCTGTAATTCAGGCAGTACCATCCCGTGATGCGATTTATCAGCAATACAGGAACATACAATAAGCAACAGTTCACAACACTTTAAGTCTATGAAGCAGTGAATCCACAGCAATGTCTAACAGACAGCATGTTGCAGAGCCATCAGTCCTTGTGGAAGGCAAGGACTGACCTGAAGCTCCAGCTCTGCAGAAGAGTATGTAAGGAGTGATCTTTATGTAAGGATCACCACTTTCAGTTTAAAAGAATCTGTTTCCTTAATACTCTGACTGTTATGCCCTCAACAAACTCTAGAGAACAAACAAGAAGAGTAAACTTTCAAATAAAAGAACAAGACTGTATTTACGTTGATGCTGACAACACTGCAACTAGTCATGGAAGTATTATAAGAAAAGTCTGCATATGCCAATGTCAGCATTAGGCAATTAAATTATATTTCAGACCAAAATTTAAGGATGTGATGGTTCAGGCCTGTAACTAATCAATATCAGGCAGTTTTGCACTTTAAATACTGCATTTGATGGCAATTGATGACATCATGACACTTTTCAGTTTTTCTCGTGTCCTTTCAGACTAATTTAAACAATATTAACTAAAGGCACAATTCCTGTCATTCAGTTGTTTGCAGAGCAGACTTGCATGACCAAAAGGGACACTGACCACCTGTTTTGCATATTTTAATTTCACAAAATTGCAGCCTGAAAAAGCTGAGACATTACTGACCATGAGTAAGCACTACCCTAAGAGATATTTTCCTTCAGGGATAGATTATTCCACTTACTACACTACAAAGACAGTGAGAAGGTTTTCAGCCAGATTCAAAGAGGTATTGAAGGACCTGGTACTTATTCCTGTTGATCTCAGGTGCCTGATACCTTTGTCTTCATATAGAAAATGTGCCAACTAAAAAACTCCCTTGCAAGTTACACCGTCTGTTAACATTCCTGGACCTCAAGAATTTTTCCTGTTACAATGTGGCTTTTTCCTTTCACATGCCTGAATTACCAGGATTCAGACTTGCCCCAAAATCCTTATGTGGTCATACGCAATTCAGTTATAAGGGGACCCTTTTTAAGGACACCATTGCACCTGTCTATATGGTAAAACAAGTTTGAGAGGACAGGTCAAAGCTGTGCCACAAAAACTCATCTCCAGCTGACAAGGACTAACAGTTAAGAAAACCCAAATCAAAACAGAAATCCAGTATCTTGTCATTGTTACAAATGACCTGGGATTTGTCCCACATTATTTTGAGTCAGGATGAATGATCGCTGCTTTTGCTTGATTTCATGGGAATTATGCTTATATGATGGCAGTCTTGAAACTGTGGGCCAATTTTGTCAAAATAAATCTGAAGACACTAGCTGAGATCATAGCTCTTCTGTACTTGTGCAAATACTGTGCCTGGCAGAACAAAGACAGGAGTTGTGCCCTGGAGATGCAGGGATGTAAAAACAAAGCACTCTGAGAGCAGGCCAACTCAGGAAATCAGATCTCCTACAGAGCTGTGTTCCTTGGTTGATTAAAAGTATACACTGAACTGTACCAAGATTTTCTGTTTCCATGTTCAAAATGCAATGTATCATATCAGTGTTATTTGCATTCTTTGAAGTTTTAAGGGACGTGCCAGTTCAGGGGCATTTACCAAGAAAATCCTTCTCCCTTTCTCTTTACGGCTTCATTTGCACCAAGTATATTATTGCCAAATGGAAGCTGTCACATATGAATGTATCACTCAGTCACTGAGCTAAAAACTTGGGAAAACTAGCAAGTATCTGATTTTAGACTTGCTTTTCCTTGTTGGCCTGTTTCTACAAAATTTGCAGGAGCTTGATTACCTTGGAGCTGTTCTCCTTATGTCATACTTGGCTGAAACTGGGAAATGGCAAAAAAATATTACATAAGAGACACATACCAAAACTCATGTATATACACATATTAAGGGATGGCAAAAAACCTTGTTTCCAACAGAAGCCAGTTATCTTTCTGAAGCTGCCATGCAGGTGTGGAGCATCCCCTCAGGCAGTGGAATTGCTCTCCAAAGTCATGTGGATGCAGGTACAGCCGCATTCTGAGGCCAAGCATCCACAAGTGTATACAACAGTTTTTAGGATGATTTGTAAGCCACAGGTAAGTGGAGTAGCACAAAAAATGGCTTACTCCCAAAGAAAAGCTGGACACTTTTTTCAATGAGGTTAGTGCACAATGGCTACGCAGAGGATGTATGTGCCCCTAACAGACTTGGAAGTATAGTACAAGTCTTGACCAAGATGAGGGGGAAAGGAGGAGTAGTGAAATATGGCTGAAGGGAAGAACTGGAACTATAAGAAGGAATACCCCAAGAGAGGCAAGCACCACAGTACCGCATCCTGAATGGTAGCTAATTATGGCTTCCTTGGGAATTTGAGGGGACTCTGGATCTGATGATTCACAAACAACATGAAAACAGCACTGGGTGTAGGGGAAAGCTGCTTTTATGGAGGGAACCATCGGCATTGTCAGACTCCATTTCCTGACAGCTAGTTTGTATGGAACAATGTTACTGTGACTCACCAAAACATGTTTGTTTCTTGTGGAACAAAAAGACGCCACGGGACTGATTGCAATAAGTTACATTTCCTTGAGATCCAGCTGGCTCACACATTTGGCAGCCACAGAGACTGTGCCAAGCTGATGTGCATTTCAACAACCGCAGATTTGAGACACTTGCAGAAAAAGAAGGAAAATACTTGAAGGCAACCAATCAGCTTTTAAAGTTTTGTGGCATTTTTTAAATTCTTTCCCCAGAAAACAAGCACTGTGTACAAAGATTTTCAAATGACATGCACCATGCCAAGGGCTGAAAAGTAACATCCAAAACTAGCAGCAAGGAAGTGGTAAGAGTAGCATAGTGATTTTATTTTTCATTAATTATTCAAGACAGCCAGGCTTAGATTTAAGGCAAAGGAGAAGACAGGCATCCTTGCTGTGATGAACTTGCAAAATAAAGCAGTGTCTTGTAACCATAATTTTCACAATTAGTCATTATATACATGCATAATTGTTGCAGATTTCAGTCTGTTAACCTATTTAAGTAGATCTATTTCTGTGAATAAAATTTTCCTGGACAAAGATCTAAACTCACACAAGGCCAAACCAATAAGGATTTGGGAATATAAGAGATGGCAGAAAAGAGTGTATGAGAAACCAAAGCCTTACCATACATTGGGGTGTGGGAGAACTTTACATACAGAAGTTGCACAGAATGTAAGTTGCTCTTATAATAGAAAAATTGGAAAACTGTCTATCTGTTTAGGAAGAAAATGTGAGACAAGGTCAGACCCCCTTAAGGGGAATCAGAGCCAAGCTAGGATATATGTAAGAGGTTTGAAGGGAAGAGAAGTGAGAAGAGGAACAAGGACCTTGCAAACCGCAGTAGAGTCCTGGCAGTGGGGACCTACCGATGAAGAAGTGTGACAGTAACGCTGAGCAACCAGCTTTGGCAACAGCCCGACATCTATCAGAGGAAGAAAAGTTGCAGAATGCAGCTGAATGCTGAACCAGGCTAGCACTCGTTTGCAGGTGCGATTTTCTGAAAGAACCTAAATAAAAGGCTTAAGCCGTTTAACGTATATTACTTCGAGAGATATGCTGCGGTTACTGCAGCTATGATATTACGTGTATTAGGAGTAGACAGGGAGCTCTCGTAGTACTCAGGGAGCTGTCCTGACAAGGACAAGCCCCGCCGGCGCTCCCGCTCTGCGGCCCCGGCGGTGCCGCTACCCCCGTTACAGGGGCGGCCGGCCCGGGGGCCGAGCGGGACGGGGCTGTCCCGGCGGCGTTTTGCCCCGGCGCGCCGAGCAACAGGAGGCGGGTCTGGAGCCGGGCGGACTGACAGCGAGCCCCGCCGAGCCCGACTGCCCTGTGCGCGCCGCGCTCCCGCCCGCCGGGACGGACGGGACGGGACGGTGTAGTCCCAGGCGCCGCCGCCTCGTCGCTTGTCCCTCCCGCAGCCCCCCAGCACCGGCAACAGGCCCCGAGCAGCGCTGCAGGCCCCGTCCCACTCACCG
>VZTD01001031.1:1205192-1241045 GCA_013397725.1 Rhagologus leucostigma
GCGGCCGTGGCCGCCAGGTGAGCACCCGCACTCTGCTATTTTTACCAGAGTAAAATGCAGCGGAAGAGGAGAAGCTGAGTTTCTCACAGTATCGTGTTCTGGAGGACTCGGAGCTCTGGGAGTCACCCAACATCAAGCGACGGGCGACAAGCCCCGGGCGATTCTTGCACGTGCCGGTAGCTCCGGCGATCCGTGCCAACACGTGGGGAAGTCTCTTAATGTTTCTTTTGAATAGCCAGCAAGCAGGCAGGCTGCCTGCCTGTATCTCAGCAGTTACACGTGCATGAAACAACCCCAGCTCGTCGCTAGCACTGCCAACAGGCGTTCATTTGGATGCATGAAGTGGTATTCTGGGGAGAAAAATGAACAAAAACTTAGGTAACAAAACCTGTTCCCACTGTAGTATTGATTCAGGCACAAAGTCTACTGCGTGTGCTCAATTATGGAAAAAATCAGAAGCAAAAGGAACACCAGTGGAGGTGCGTTGCCAGTCACAGCGTCGGTTCTGTAGCCCAGCGAGAGAAGCCAGAGTCATCAACATCTTGTGCTCCATCTGCAGCATCAGAAAGTTGTAATCATATGAGAGCCTGTGTGCTGAGCCACAGGGAGGGAAGGAGGAAAGAATGAACAGTTTCTTCATATTTGAGCAATAATATAATGTAAACAAACTGAGCATGTGAAAAGCTTGTAATTCATAAAACACTAAACCATCCTCTTTGGCAGGGGTTATATTGCTGCCCTCTGCTGCTGGGAAGTTGGGCGGTTCATCTGCCTAACGAGCAGAAAAACGGACTATTTGCCATAAAAGTCTTTGATTACACATAACAGTTCTGTGGCCAAGAGCCTCGAGATACATAGTTCAGAAGTGAAGAAAGGGTGAGCTCCCCGATTCTGCGAGAGGCAGGGGACGACAGCTCTCTAATGCCGGGTGGGTTGGCTGACTCACACCAACAGTGTTCTCTGGCTGCAGCAGCCGCGGGAGCCTTCATGGCCTCACTTCTGCCCACAGCCAGCAGGGTGATCTGCCATCCATGTGCCAACACACTCTTAACTGGAGTAGCTCTGTATTTATATTGCTCCCAAGCATCAGGAATCCCTATCCCGCACCAGCAGTGGAAAAGGTCACAGGAAATTTTGTCAGAACTTCATGGTAAGGAGTGCACTTTTACAGATGGTTCTGACATTGAAGCTTCAACTGCCCACAGTGCATGCTGTAGTGGTACAATTTGGGGTGACTATGGCCTTTTAAATTGTCACTGAGAGGGCAACTGACTGCTGTAATCTCTTTGTGTTTCTGGACAAGCCTTTCATCTAACTTGGAAAATAATTTATTCCCTAGTTTGGCTTTGACAGACTATTTACTTGGAGGAAGTTCATAAAGACAGTGTGTAAAACTGAATCTATGCGTATGCAACTGCTCTTGCCCATGGTAATTCAGAGCTGATTATCTCTCAGTGACCTTTGGAATAGTGTGAGGAAATGCATACAACCCAGAAGGGTTGCACTCCAAAGGAATGTGTCTAGAATAGGTAGATGACAGAGGATATAAAATCTTGCTTGTGAATTTGCCTTGGGAAAACGGGCTCAGTTATGGTGAGTAGACGAACTACTGTTACTGACGGCTCTTAATTCCTTAGGAAACCACTCCCTAGGAAGTTACTTTGCATGCCTAGACCTTTTGAACCCCTTGTATTCAGAAAGCTTGCTGGTGGGAGACAGTGCTTCACTGTATCTAAAAATTGCTTGAATTAAGCTCCTCTTCTGCATTTCCCCATGTGGAGGCTTTCATGGCTCTGATTTTACTCCCTCAAACATCTTGTACATGCTGAGTTAGAAAAATCCCTACACACAGGCAAACAGCAGGCATTAAGTAAATGAGCATTCATTGCCATTACCCAAACAATACAAAGCTGCCCACAAACCACACCTAAATGACAAAGGAGAGGTGAGAATGACTGCAAGCAGTGTGGAAGGGTGGAGGGGCTTTTGAAAAAGAATGAACAGCAGCTCTAGCTCTCTTTCTTTGGAAGAAAGGAATATATTTTTAGAAGCAGTTAGCCCAACCTCTAAACCAAACCACAAGTATTTAGTCAGTGAATATATAGCATTTTCAGCCATTTCCTATGATGAGCAGAATGCCCAAGAGACTGGGTGGAAAGCACCAAATACTGCAAAAGTAACAATGGTGTTGGCATGGTTTACTGCACAGGAGGGCCTGCATGACGTCTGTAGGGTGTCAGAGAACCACTTAAAATGCTGCAGGGTAGCTGCTCTCTCTTATTAGCGTAACACACCCATTTATTCATGCTCATAACCGATGACAAACAAGTATTACAAGATATTAGGATGTTTTCCTTTATGTTTGCTTGGGTACAGCAGTGCAAAATTGTTATTCGAATAATGAGTCACAGGGCAGTTGGGGTGGGAGGGACAGAATTTGTTGGCAGGGTAACATTTCTGTGCAGCATACCAGTGACATGTCTTTAGCATGAGCGGTTTCAATACTGGGGCTTCTCAGCATTTTTTTGTGTTGTTTTATAGCTACTAGATGTTGCACATTGTGTGACAGAAATCTTTTATGGGTGGTGGTGGGTGTTGCTACAGAAGAACTGTCTCCTCAGTTAGTGAGGAATCAAGAACTGTGAACTCTAAATGCTGATGCCAAAGCAGCATATCCTCAGGAGCACTAGGCCAAGGACCACACTGGCAAACCAGGCTAACTTCCAGTCCTTTATTAACCTGGAGACCACATGGACTTAACCCAGCTTTTCACATTCTCCCTGCTGCATATGTTGGGACTCTACCTTTTGTCTAATTTGGCTCCACACCTGAGCACAGACTAAATACCTCCACAGGGGAGTGAGACTACTCGATCAGTTCTGACACCCTGTCACTTTAAGAGTACAGCCAATTTTTTTGTTGCATTAAATTTGGCAGAAAAATAACCCCCCTTTTCATCCTAACTGGCCTCACATATCAGAGGGGCTGGGGAAAGCTGGGCTTATTCTGAGTGATAGCCACTTCAACACTAAGGAACAGAAATGCAGGGCAAATGGGACACTGTAATTCCAATGATGTTCAATAAGAACTACCACATTTTCAAATTCACAAATAGTGTGATACACTCTAAGTCTGGTCACATCCAATAAACTCTCAAGGCTGGCCTAGAAGTCCAGTCCTGTTTAATTACTCTCACAGCCAGGTGCAACATACTGTAGTTTAATGAGCAACACACAGGCAGGATCATATCGGATTGCCACTGATAAACACACTGTCTGCAGAAGCACATGTGAATATCTAAAATACGAGAAATACAGCCAGTGATAAATACATTAAATTGTGAGATGACTATACAGCAATAAAAGTACAATCACAAACACACGTTTGCTCTCTGAATTTCCTGAAGAAGCACTTGGTATAACCAAGTTTCCAGTCTTACCCAATAGGCATCCCTATCAGGGAGAGGACAGGTACAGCCTATCAGCTATTCCAGGATACAAAGGTCAAATTTCCTCTGAACTCCTTTCACACTTAAGCTACATTTATGTAATTTTCTTTTGGGGATGGGAAAAGGTAAAGTTACGGTTGATGTAGTTTCATGTTTAGGTGGAGTTTGAGTGACTTTAGCCAGTATGTAGGGGCATGAAAAGTAATAGGTATTTTCGAGTTAATGAAGCAAGTTCTGCTTTCGTTCCCCATTTGGGCCATTCCTTTGGCTTAGTTTCCGTTAGCTGCATTGTTTTCAACAGCGCATGACCACGACACCTGTGTGCCACTCCATGCTTTATGTCCCCCTGACAGTGCACACCAAGCTCCCTCAGTGTTCCTGCTCCTAAAGTGTGCAGACAGTCTGGCCCTGCTGAACTACAGCCAATGCATGCACTCCTTCTTGCTGAACTTCGTTTTTCAATACTCTCTCCACACACCCCTGGCCTCAAAAACCTACATAAATTCACTCAATTCGAAGAGAATTAAACCACTATAAAAGAGCTGAGGCTCCATTTGTTTATGAGCAGAACAGACTGTGGGTACCATAGCACCAGGATTCTTCATGCGAACACCACTTGCTTTATCCACACCACATTACTGGGAACATACACTCTGAAGGAACAGTTGCCACTGATGACACTGGAGTCCTCATCACTATCAAAACATTCACAGATAACATTCACCTTCCATGTTGATACCAAACAATTTTTGTCCCAACAGCAAAGCAACAACTAGGGCCATGAAAATAATTAGAGGGATAGAACAGGCTGAGAGAGTTGGGTCTGTTCAGCCCGGAGAAGAGAAGGCTTCAGGAGAACTTATAGCACCTTCCAGTACCTAAAGGGAGCCTCTTCGATGTGCTTTGAAAGGGTGAAGAAAGCAGCAGCAAAATGGATGGCTGTAGGTTTAGCAGTATGCAGTGCTAACTTTTGTAACTAACAGCAGTGCCCCCATGGCACTCAGCAAATGAGCCAGGGGAAGCCAAGGCTCCATGAAAATTAGTATTTGAAACCAAATCTCCTGTGTCCAATTCCAGTGAATTAAGGTTTTCTTCCTTACTACGCTCCACAAATGTTTTTGGTTTTGTTTTTTTTTCTAATTAAAAAAGTATTCTCTGAAGTCCTCTGAATAGAGAGCAAAGAAAACTGTTGATATATGACATTCCATAATTAAAATTATTCCTTGCTTCCCTTCCCACCTCAAACACAGTTTTGCTATACCAATTTCCCTGAGACTCAGTAGTCTGGAGTTACTCTTTCACCTTTATTAGTCTCCCTTTTCCTAGACATGATAGGTTTGTAGAACAGTTTGTTTACATCTAGTCTTTTAAGGGATGGGAAACACATGCTGCACCAAACAACTGCTGTATGCCAGTGTTTAAAAGACTGTTGATCCAGGAAGCCTTTAGTTTTATTTTCCTCCTTCCATGGCACACAGACCTTAAATCATTCACCACAGTAGTCAAGCATGAAACTACAAAAGCACAGATCTACTTACTCTGATTGTCTCAAACTAAAGTACAGTGACAGAAAGCAGCTGTGAGGGTGTACTTTTGTCTCCTCCTGTCTCCCAGGACTAGCAAGGATGGAAAAGTAGTATGTGAACGAAGAGCAAAAGGGCTACTGATAGGAAAGGGAGTCCAAGGATGATTCAGAGTGATGTGAGCGCCACTGTGACAAGGAAAGTGATTGTTCTGAAACTCAGAGCTTTTCCCCAGGGTGAAAATGCTTTTGTTTATCTGTTTGAAATGAAGTCAAACTGATTATAAAGCAGGCCTTTATACAAGCCCAAGAACTGCTACAATGAAATGACACACAACTTTCAGGTCCAAGTTCTTTATCCTTACAAGTTGCTAGCTATGTCAAGGAGGCTGGGGAGCAATCTCAGCTGCCATGGATATTTGCAAGGGGAGAAGGTTACTATGAACTTAAGAGGAAAAGCTTAGAGTACTGCAGGATTGAAACTTCAATCACTGAATTGCAAGAAATTAACTTGAAGGGAAGCATTAGAAAGCATGCAATTATTTTGAAGGGAATTTAGGAAAGATGCATACGCTTGCATTTGTGGAGAAGCTGCCTGTTCTGTGAAAGACCTGCTTGCCCTCTTTAAGTGCCTAGTTAATAATCATCCCCCAAAAACCTGTTTGTGTAATGAATTATGAGCAATAAAACCACTGCATGTGCACAGTGAGACTAATGAAAATCACTGTATCTATATGGAGCATTTGGAAGTACTCTGAAAATCAGATTTTCAAAACGTACACATTTTCATACTTCAAAAACAGAGAGAAAAATCATTTTAGAATATCAAAAACCCCACAAATCTCCCTCATCTGTATACTGTTATTTCTGGTTTTACAAGTTTTTCTTTTTAACGAACTGCAGCAACCTAAAAATTCAAGTTTCTGGGGTCCCCTTTAAGAATTTGCATTTTTACCTCCCACAAGAGATACTTTGACTCTGTTCTTGATCTTTGAGTCCACACATTCCAAATGCAAGTATGCCCAACACAGTCACTCCTCCTCTCCCATTTTGTTTCTGCCACGTGTTTGGGTCTAATTTTCTTCACAGCACATAAAAACTCCTCTGCAGACCAAGTGATCAAATATAGTCCTACTGTACTCATGGACACTTTTAACATACACAGTTTACCTGTGACATCAGTGTCTGTGGTCAGCAGGCAGGGATTTAAAGCACAGCAAGTCCAAAGCACCTGCTGATTTCACAAAGTCAGTTTAAGACACCTAACTTTTCACAATAATTTTTGCAGTACTTTGTATTTTCCAATTTCACACACTCTTTGCTTCATTGATTCTAATTACAACTGCAAAGGCCAAGAGCTTTTCCTAGTGAGTCTTCAAACTACATTAAGATGAACAGTGAGAGAGAAACACCAGCAATGAGCATTGTTGAGGACTCTACTTTAATTTTCCAGGTTTACTTCCATAGCAGAGATTAAAATAAAATCCATCTAAGGAAGGCATATTGAAGGCTTGATTCTCTCCTGCAAGCAGTTTCCTTTGTTTGAATCTCAGGGCTCACCAAAATTAATGCCTGTGCATTGGACATGTAGGGCTTCTGGGCAAAAAAAGGGGGCAAAAAAAGATCTCATGTCATAATGAAAACTTTTATTTGACCTGCTACGCACACAATTTTGAAAGCTGTTCAGCCTAAAACTAACGTTTCTTGAGTGTCTTATATTGCAACTCTAAGAACATTCATTTAACAACTTACATCCACGCTTGTTTCCTTAGAAGTCAATCAACACAAAACTTCACAACTCAAGTTCACATTGATCCTTGCACAAACCTTGCACTTGGATCAGAATGTGATTGGTAACTTGTGCAGGGCATGAATATAAGATCACAAGCTGGTTGCTCTTCACCACACTGTGAGCACTGAGGTGACACACAAGGCTGAGACATGCTCCCACTAAACTCTCCCCTAAAAGCTTTAAGGACTTGTTTCTACGCTCTTAGGAAAGCCGGTTTTGCATGTGCCACTAAACCTTAGCCCCTTCATTCCTATCCCCTCCATTTTCTTCATGGTACATTATTTTTTTTACCCCAAACACTTGTATTACCAATTTTGTCTCTAGTGGTTTCTGCTATCTGTGCAATCAGACCTACTTGCCACAGCTTTATCCACACCCCTGGTCAGCCTCACTCCTCCTGTCTCCACACTCTGCCTCAAGTGTTCCTTCTAAGATTACACATCTGGTCTGAAAAGCCCCCTGCTCTGAAGGGACAGAAACAATGACTGGAATAGGCTGGGAAAGAAGACTTTCCATCCACTTGTAGGAATAACCACTGTAGCTGTCTGCGTCAGATGAGAAATAGAGTCCCCTTCTACCCGAGTCCCAGCCTCTCACACCTTTGCACATTCTCCCCTTACTTTTGCTACTGGAAACAGACTTTAGCCCAGCCCACGCAAAATGAGAAAAACAGGGACAATATCACATACACTGGAAAAAACAAAACAAAACAAAACACCCCCAAACAAAACAAAAACACCCCCAGCGCTCCCCCACCCCCAAAAAACCCAAGCCCCCCCAAAGCCCCTAGATACTTTCAGCTCAATTTTGTTTGTATATATACAAAGAATTTTGCAAAACCTCATACTGCAGCCGAACATGAGCGGAGTTCTATGCACAATTCCTGTCAAAGATCAGTTCTCAGTAAAATTTCAAGCCCTCAAATTCCACATCACAGCTGTCTTCTGAGAGCCAATACACTTTACATCTGCCTCATCCAAATTCCAGTTCTCTTTAGCAGAGCATAAACCATTGCACACCTCCTGTGGGAAATTTTAGTCAAAACAACTCCAGTGGGCATAAAAACTGGAAGTTTCAGTATACACAAAAAGATGTAAGCAAGTGAGATTAGGGTCATTTTATTCTGCACAACACTTTGTATACTAGAGGGACTAGGAACGTTTTTTTACAACTATTGCAATGACTAATTTTAGTTTAGCTACTCATTTTTCTTCATCCCTGCTTTTAATTATTCCTTCTGCACTTCCACAAGCATGCAGTATATAGCTAAGAATTACCCTCAATATTTTTACTGTAATGAGAGTTTATTTATATCAAATCTAATATAAAATCACATTGATAACACTAGCACTGAAGACATGGGTTTCAATTAAAAGTTTCCAGGCTTCCTGAATGACTTTTAGATTTGTCAAGTAAAGAGTAAGCAACAGCAATTCACGTGATTTACACATTCCTAGAAAACATGAAAGACTAAAGGGCATGCAGAGAAAGAGTCTTTATTGAAATAGTGTAGTACCAAGCTTAAAAACTCTTAAGAAATACAAAACTCCTTATCATTAAGATTCTTCATAGCAATTCCATCTACTTTACAAATACAGTGATGTGTGCAAAAGTCTTGAATTTTTACTTGGGGAAATACCTCATTCAGATGAAACTCACATGTGATGGCACGCTTGGTACTATCTGTCTTCTGCCACGAGATGAGATCAAATGGCCAGTGCTATTTATTAAAGCTGAGGTGAGTTTTGGTTAAGGAGATGCATTTCTCAAAATTACATAGCAAAATACTGTAATTAAAAAAAAATAATTATATAGAAGAGGTAAGGTAATTCAGAAGTGCTGAATGAGAAGGGATGTAACCACTCTCTGCGGCACCAAGCTATCAGCCCTGCCCTTCCAGAGCTGTGTGTAACTCCGGGCTCGCCCAGACCAGAGCTGCCAGGGCCCCCTCGTGGTCACGACATACACGATAGTCGCAGATGCTCTGGTGCCTCATTGCACCTGCACGTTTTGAAAACAAACTGAGCCAATGAAGGCCCTGTCACCGCTGCTGTGACAGAGTGTGCTGGAAGACCTTAACTGGGGCACAAGAATCTTTCTTACAGGCAGTGAGTGCCCAGGACTTTTCCCAGCCTTACTAAAGGCTGAGACACTTCCAGTACCTTAAGTAAATTATAGTTGTCCAAATTACCATACCAGAACCCAAGACTCTGTTTCTGCGACACTGGACAGAAGTGAGTGCACAGGAAGCAAAGAACAGGACATGCATATAGACAATCCCACCCCTTAGCCTTCTATGGCTCAGGACTTGATACTGTAATGGTGTCTTTACATTTAGCAGATCATTTTTTTTCTTGAGTTTGCCCAGTCTTTTTCTAAGGCCCATGAAAGATTTTGGCATTCCTAACTCCTGGGTAAAAAGAGGCAAGAGGTGTTCTCATTAGAGGTAGTATTTCTCACTTCTGCATGGAAATAGATGCATATAAAATTATGCTTCCTCCGTAATACTGAAAGACTCAAGAACCACTACCACCTGCAAATCAGAAACAAGGATCTAACAGATTTT
Organism: Rhagologus leucostigma; assembly: GCA_013397725.1. Classification (NCBI taxonomy): domain Eukaryota; kingdom Metazoa; phylum Chordata; class Aves; order Passeriformes; genus Rhagologus; species Rhagologus leucostigma. Next base: position 1,214,521 of record VZTD01001031.1, read on the forward strand.
CATCAGCCAGAACAGTTGCAAGCAGCTTGCTTATCCCAAAGAATAATTCTGCTCTTCTATTACAGAGGTCATACTACTTGTCCTTGCTTCATCAGGACAGCATCACAACTAACAAAGCAGAGTGAAAAGAGGTACACAGCGATATCAATGTCATTAAGAAGTGAGCTTGAAGTCTAAAGAATGCCTCATTTAAGGGTCCACATTCAAGCTTGAATGTGATCTTCCATTCTTTTTGTTAAATGTGGGGCTCAGACATGTTCCCTTTGATGATTAGTATGACCCCTCTATGCCAAAGGCATCCTTACATAATTTAAGTCAAAAAACTGCCTTAGGTCATGTTTATCCCCATCAGTTAAATTGATACTGGTAATTTTGGAAATATTCTTCACCTCTCTCATTTATGAAATGGACTGTTGTATTTTAAGGCTAATGCAAACACCCTCTTGGGAATATGCCATAAATCCATGCATATTATTTAATTACCTATCCAGTTCAGAAACAAACTCGCTTATAGATCTCCAGGTTAGATCCAGAACAGGAAGTTAGATACAGTTCAGATTCTAAAACGTCAATTTCCCAGTAAAACTCCCACAGCATTTTTACATTTCTGCTGTTTGTTGCACAACTTTTTCAAACTAGTACATTTCCAAAATAACCAGGAACTTTTCACAGATGTGTTTTCAGTGTTCACAATTTAGGCAGCCCAAAACCATAGGTACATGTTAAGCATTCGTAATGCTCTCAAAACTGAGGACATGGTGCTGCCAGATGTTACCCTGATGGTACACTGAGATTATTTACCTGGCATGCAGAACAGCTGGACCTCAAGCCATCCCACTTAAAAACTTCAATAAACAAAATAACCCCTCCTAAATAGAGCTCAATTGTTAGGGCACAATAAAGGACTCCATTTCCAGTCACTATCACAACTCAGAATGACATGGGAGATATCGGACTTGAACATGAAGACGTGTTCTGTTTTGATAAGTTGAAACGAGACTTTCTTTCTCACTAACTAACTTAGCCCTCCCCTTTTTAAAAACAAATAAAAACCTTTCTGCTGACAGTATCATTCTTGAATGCCCACCTCCTTGTACATCACGTGAGAACAAACCACAAATTTAGAAATAATAATTCTGTTCTGCAGCAGAATGACTGAAGGCAACCCAATTTATGACTGTGAGCATTTAAACCCTGCAGTTTGAACACTGGTGCTTTTATTAGTGTTTTCAAAATGAGGTGATAGGTCTTCTAACAGGAACATCAGCAAAATGTCAGGAGTCTTATGGGAATCCCATTAATATTTCTTCTGGACAGATGATTTAAATCATTATCTGGAAAACACAAGAAGTTTCACTTAGACTAACAAAAGACAGGACCTGGTGACACGATTATCTGTTTCTAGAGTGTACATGGACAAATTGTTCTAAGTCTAATCAGCAGGTAAAAGTGTTTATCCACTAATTTAGTGCTGTATATTGCATAATCCAAAAGCATTTGACCATACTAAATGGTTTATTAAAGAGCATTCTGTTAAGCTTAATATCTCATAGGCCAATCTCATAAAACTACAGTAACTATAAATTCAGTACTTTAGTACTTAACCTAGTATACAGACTTCTGAGAAACTTTCCAGCATTTTATAGCAGTTTTTTCAGTGTTCAGCAGACATTACTCTATTTGCTAAACAATATCAGACTGCAGAATTGCTCTTACTGTTGATAGATCAATAATGACATGGGAAGAGTCATTATCTCCGTGGCAACAGAATGGCAGCTGTTGGAGGAATATTGCGCATGTGCTGCTGCGCCTCTGACAGTCACGCCTCGGCTTCCTCACACTGGTGCTCTCTCTGCAAGCCTGGTATGCCCAGAGTACCAACAACCAAGGGCACCTCTTAGACTACAGAGGATTAAATTACAACTCTGGTTACATGACTTCTGAAAGAACATATCCTCACAGGGGTTTATTACACTTGAGTCTGATGTTTTTATGTTACTTATTTCTAGTGAACCATCCATTTGTAGAAACAAAGCTAGAACAAAATTCAGGAATACCACTGTGTTCTGTTCATAGCCCAATATTCTGTTGAAAGAAAACACTTAGTTGTCTTTAACAATTAAAAGGTATCTTTCTTGTCAATCAATTTTTATTTAATTCCACTTTGACTCCCCAGGATCTAAAAGTGGCAGGAGTCTTCATACTTGATTAAAATGACAAAAGAAACCACTTGGGCTATTACATTTAACACTTGTTGTCTTTGTATACTGAAACAGTTCAACAAATAGGAAAACATACTTTTACTCTGCATAAGTTACTGCAGTTCCATATAGCATGAACAGGACATATTTTTTTTTCATACTGCACAACCTTCACCATGTTAATCACAACATATTAACCACAGAAAGCAAACATTTCTGTGTCTTGATCACCATGACTGAGCCTGGCTTGTGATGTTCTGTTGAAAGCAAAACATACCAACTCAAAATACAGGGTGTTCATCAACAGCACAACATATGAACTTTGCTTTCAGATTAAATATGGAAAGTATTTCCTCATAAATACATCTGCTTTTAAATACTGCAGCAACACTGTACTTATTCATAACCTATTCACATGGGATGGCAAGGGGCAAGTTTGCAACAATTCCCTTCAGAATCTGTTCTTAATAAATTTAAATAAAAGGCAACAGAAGTGATCCTGAGGGTGGCTTCAAAAAAATTAAAACGAAGTTCACTCAAGCATCAGCTGGATTCCACATAAAAGAACCATTAGGCAAGCACTCTTTTGAATGCTGAAAACAAGCTGGTCTTGTTTGCAAAGTTCTCACAAGAACAGAACTGGATGGTAACAGTTCTGTTCCTTAGAAATGTAGATAAGACAAATGGTCATTAATATACCAAAAGTCCAGATGCTACAGCTGCAATATAAATTAGCACTCAAAATACACTGTGACTTGTTATTTGTGAGAAAGTGCATTTTAGTGCAGAGGAAAACTCTTCAACATTTTCTTCTACTTACAGGACAGGCCCTGCTGCTTTAGGAGACCGCCACGCTCTGCGCCAAGTTCTTGGAAAGAATACGGCATCTGCCCAGATCAAGCAAAGCTGGCTGCACATGCGGCCGTCTGCAGGACACGTTCCAAATCCAGCACTTCTCTGGCTAACATCAGGCAGTTCTGCCCTTGTTCCAGCACCGACTGAACCATCCTTTTGGGCAGGCAGCCAGCCCAATCTTGCTCCTATTTTTCCATCCTGCTGCCACCCCTGCCCAGCTCAAGCTGGCAGATGAAGCTGTGCAAAGCTACTCGGGTCTCCCCTCCCAGCACTAAACCCGAGCATGCAAAGCACCGCTACTTTCTCAGTGAGATAAACCGCCTGCTTTATCCCATCAAAAATCAACCAAACCCGGGCAATTGAACGCAGGCAAATCGGTCCCTGGACACAGCCAAAGCCAAGAAGGAAGACAGACCCATGCAGCACTTTGCCAGCTGCCCACATACAGCCTCCGCTGCCTACGGGGACAAAAAGTGCCCACTGAAAGGCGCTGCTTTTCCGAGAAGAGCTTCCCCGCTGCCACTCGCGCATCTGAACACGCTTTAGCACCGCGGCCTCAGCCCGGACACCCGACCGACACTCCAGCGCAGCCCGGCTCCCTCAGCCCCTTCTCCACGGATTTCCCTTGGCCCTTAAACACCCCCGGCCCGAGGGAGCTCCAACACCGCCTGCACCACTAAAGGGCCGGCGGGATAAAACCCCGACCCCGTCCGAGGGCCAGCGTTGCCGGCACGGCCCGGGGGTCTTCGGGAACCGCCAGGCCCGAAGGGAGAAGCTGAGCATAGCAGCGGCCGCCCCGCCGTCCTGCTCGGCCTTCCCCGCGGAGCCGGCCGTGGGGGCGCGGGAGCAGAAGCGCGGCCCGTCCATCTCCGCGGAGGGCGCAGGGCCCGGGCGGGAGGAGGAGCAGCAGCATCCCCACGAGTGCGGCCGCTACCCGGAAGCGGAAGGAGCCCCACGCCAATCGCCCGCCCCCGCCCCAGTGTCCCGAGAAAAGCCCCGCCCCGCGGCAGCCTGACCAATCGCGTCTGCGGAAGGGGCGGGATTTATCGATCCGCGTTAGATTGACAGCTCTCTCTTCCAATGCGGCCGCAGCGGCTCTGTTCCCTCCACTAGGAAAGCGAAGCCACCTCTGGGTTGCTGGGTGGGACAAGTCTCTTTGTGTCTCAGCGCTATTGGCTGTCGGTGCTGACTGGCGGGTGCCTGCGCCTATGCGAGGGAAGCTCCCCGGCGGCCCGTCCCGCCGTGCGCCAATCGGCGGGCGGTGCTGGTGCGGTGTGGCGGTGCCGGCGGCGGTGCGATGAGCGCGGCGGTGCGNGGTGTTCATGAAGGGCAGCCCGGCGCAGCCGCTCTGCGGCTTCAGCAACGCCGTAGTGCAGATCCTGCGGCTGCACGGCGTGGAGGATTACCGCGCCCACGACGTGCTACAGGACCCCGACCTCCGCCAAGGTCAGCGCCGGGCCGGGGTCACCTCTGGATGCCGCCTCCCCGGGGCCTGTGCAGCCGAAGCCGGCTCCTGGTGGGGGACGGAGCCGGGGCCGGTTCCCCTGTGGGAAGGGCCCTCGGGAGCTGCCGGGAGGTCGGGCTTGCCTTAACTCCCCTGACCTCGGGCACTGTGGGAGCTGCCCCTGCCCGCTTGTCCCACCTGTAACTTGCCTCTTCTTGCTTTATTGGGTGGGCTGGGTTGGGCTCTGGTTTTTTAACGAGGCCAGCATCGTGGGGAGAAGGGCAGCGGAGCTGGGGAAGGGTTTGGAGCACATGTCCTGTGAGGAGCGGCTGAGGGAGTTTGGCGGTGTTTAACCTGGAGAAGAGAGGCTCACGGGTGACTTTATCACTCTCTACAATTACATGAAAGGAGGTTGTAGCCAGGTGGGGATCGACCTCTTCTCCCAGGCAAGAAGCGACAGGATGAGAGGACAGTCTTAAATTGTACCAGGGGAGCTTTAGGTTGGATACTAAGAGGAATTTCTTCACAGAAAGGATGATTAGACATTGGGATGGGCTGCCCACGGACGTGTTGGAGTCACCATCCCTGGAGGTGTTGACTGGACATGGCACGTAGTGCCAGGCTCTGGTTGACAGGGTGGTATTCAGTCATGGGTTGGACTCGAAGATCTGAGAGGTCTTTTCTAACCTAATTAATTCTGTGATTCTGTTCGGGTATTAGTAGAACTGGAAGTGTATTGCAGAGATGTGCCATTGAGGTTGCTGCCTGAACGCCCTGGTTTGGTTTTTGTGACCCTCCCCGTGTCCAAGAGGTCTCAGTTATCAGTCGAGTGCAGTTGTGTGTGCAGGGTGATGCTTGGAGATCCACACTGCCTTGCCTAGTTCAGAGATAGAGAGCTGCGTTAAAGACCCCTGAAATACTTCGTTATCAGGTTTTGTCTTCCCTGTGAACAGTATGGTGAAATTTCATGTATGGCTTGGACTTGTACTACTTGATTCCCAGCTGGTAATGCCTGCTGGGATTCTCTTGATAAAGTAGAAAATTATGCTAATCATTTGCACAAGAAATACTTAGTAATAGTTTCACCATTACTGCTCAAGTGGTAGTAGCTATTCTATATTAGGTTTTTTTGCCAGTTGTGGAAAGCTACTAATCTGTTCTGGTAATGCTTTTTATCTTTCCCTCTTCAATGTGCACAGCTGACTGTTGAGGTTCTATGTAGTTATTTGAGAAAGTTTTAAAACAAAAAAAATATATACAAGTATATAGTAATTAGTCTTGTAGGTGCATGGCATTAGCAGTTCTTGCCCAGAATACACTAAAATGTGCTGTAATGCCACATGCTGGCATGTATCAGGTGACTTTGTTCTGCTTTGTTTTGGTGTCATCTGACTAATTCTGTTTTTCATTAGCTCTTAGCTAAAGCCTGATTTTTCCAGTCCTTTTTTGCTTTTCAATTCACAGTTATAATAGTTGGTATGAAATAAAAGCTTAGATACTGGAATTTCTGCGTAATGACATCTTTTGTTAATGGAGGTTGGTTTTGTTCAAGTAAATCTTCCTCTGCCTTTGGCAAGTGAACAAGTCATGGTAATTTTCTAAACTTTGTTTACGTATCTGAATTTATTAATTGTACAATGTACTAGAACAAACTCATAAACTAAAAAGGAGGAAACAAAACCCTGAAATTAAACCACCAGCATTTCACTTTTGGTTGAGGGGGCTTTCATGAGCCTGTGAATGGGCAATGCATTTATAAGTTATAGTCTCTGAGGACTTGACCATGTGAATAGATAGTATTTTCTTTCTCTGTAACTTAAATTTTTCTTCCACAAGAACTTGGGCTTGTGCTAGGTGATCAGAGAGGTTATTGCCCTCCTGGCTACCAGAGGGCAATAAATTTAAATTTAAATTGAAATTAGTGTCTTGATCCAGCCCTCCAGTGTCTAAGCTACATAGAATGCAGTTACGGAGTGTACCCTTGCACAATACCCCGCTGGTTCTCAGGTGCCTAAAGCTGTTCTGTTCCTTTCCATGCACCAGCTTTGGCACCTCTCCAACTGTGCAGAGGGCCAGCTCAGTTTATTAACTGGGTCACTGGGCCTGCGAGTTAAAGTAGCAGTTTGTACTGTGAACTGAGTGCCAGAGCCAGCATGAAGAACAGAGCCTTGAAGAGGTGGGGAATGACACAGCCATTCTCAAGGGCAGCAGAATTCTTGTACTGCTTCAACTGTATTACCTACTGCACACTAAAAAGCCAGGATGTGCCTGCTTCTGTGGGTGGCAGTCTATGACAGAGGAGAGGACAGGGCTGCTTGAAGTTGTAGTTCTCCGAGTTGCCAACTGTATTTCAGCAGTGACTGGCTGAAGGCCAGATCTGGCCTCGGGTCCCAGAAAGTTAGATATGCAGCATGAGAGCCTTTCCTAGGCTCTTTCTGTGAACATAATCTGCACTTCATGCATGGGGGCTAGTGAGGGGATGTGGAACCTTTAGCTGTGAAAATATCAAGTACATCAACAAAAGACTGATCTGCAAGGAGATTGCTGTATGAGAGCTGGCCACCAGCTTTGTGTTTACCTGAACCCAACTTAAATGTTTGAATATATGTGTGCTTATACATTTGTAGTAAGGACAGTCTGTTGGAGAGAGGGTAATTCAGGCATGTCTGGATTGCTTGTTGGTTTCTTGCCTGTATCTGTTGAAACACCTTTTTTTTTGGGTTGTTATAGTTCAATTGGTGAAACATATGCTGTGCTAAAATATGGCAAGCTGTAAAGCTAGAACAACTCCCCTGCTTGCCTCTTTACCTAAAAACTCAGATCTGTGAAATCAAAGTTATTGGTACTTCATGTGATCTATATGAAGTTGAGCTGAAAATATGCTTCCCTGACACAACTCCTTCCTTATTAAAGCTGGTTTAAGAGACCTTGGCACTCTGTTGGGCTCCATGGCAATTCAGGTTTCTCTAAGTTGGCTCTCAGCTGATGGACAGCGTTAGACTGGCACAGGTCACTGAGGCAGAGAAGTTTGGGATTACACACTGGAAAATTGGTGATTTATAAATTTTTGGGGTAGTTCACTCTCTGATTATGTTGTTGTCTCTACATTACCTAAGCATGGGATGCTGCCAAACAGGTGTTCTTGATCCTTTTTCCCACACTTGGCCAGCCTTCCCTCAGTAAAGCTTGTATCAGTGCTAATGGTACTCAGGCTTTGGAATAGGCTGCCCAGGGAAGTGCTGGAATCTCCGTCCCTGGAAGTGTTTAAAAGTCATGTGGATATGACACTTGGGGATATGGCTTTACACTGGTAAATGATGGTGCTGAGTTAATGGTTGGATTCGATGATCTTAGAGGTCTTTTCCAACATTAATGATTCTGTGATGTCCATGAAAATGTGTTGCTTTTCTGGAGAAAGTGTGGTGGGAATGAGTGTTGCTTGAGTCAGTTCTTTGATGTGGCCCATCCTTCCTTAGTGCTAATGCTGCCAGCAGAGGCTGAGAATTGGTAACTGGAGCTGGAGAGAGGGGTGGGAGTGTGCTGAGTACCCGTTTCAGTAGCTCTTTGCACCGCTCTTGGTTTCACAGTTACCTTAAATGTGCTAGCACAGCTGTCAGACTGATCCCCTGACCTGTGGAGTATGGTTTTCCAAAGCAAACTGTGGTTCAGAGCAGAAGCTGCAGCTTCTGAAGCTCAGCAAGGAACCAATCTGCAGAGAGGGGGATGGAGATCCCTTGGGATGTCTGTACTACCAAAAGAATCATCAGAAACGTGCGTCCCGAGTGCAGCAAGTGTAGCCCAGGCTAACTTGCTCTAATACCACTGCAGCAGTGTCAGTAGCTGCTGCACTGAGGTAAGGCTTGGGTGGCCAGTGAAGGGAGTGTTCAGTTTGTGACCTTTTTGAGCCCCAGCACGGAGGCATTTAAAGCAGCTTGTCCAGCACATGAAATGCAGCACACAGAGCAACTGAGCTTGATTGTGTTCTTATTTTTATCTGAAGGTGGATAGGTCCTTGAAAGTACTATCAGTGCTTGTATTTGTGTGCAGTTGGGTCCTTGAAGAAAATACTTCTGTGGAAGAATTACTGGTGTAAATATTACCTTGGAATGCTTGTTAGCAGTAGGTTTATTATGCAGAGCCCTTGGTTCTCAATTCATGTTTAGCATTGCAGTATCTTAAGAAAAACAGGCCCTATTTCATATCTGCACTGGCTCTTTGACTGGGGTCATCCTTAGGCATGTCTTGATCATGGAACACAGTTTTTCATTGAAACTTTGATGGTTTAAAAGATAGTTAGGACAGTTTAAGCAGTTTTGAGTACTCAAAGGCCAAAGAGCATTTAAGAAAAGTATTGCTAAATATAAGTTGACATCAAAGCTTAAAAATTCTGTAAACTAAGGAAGAAGTTACAGGGGGTGATGATGGAGTTAGATGGTTATGTGTTCCCTTTGGCCTTAATTTATATGCTAAACTTGCTATTTTGGGCTTCGAAGCATTGGTTGTCCACGCACAAAATCTGAAATCAGAATAAAATCTCTTAGCTGATGTACTTAGTGGTTGGGAACACTTTGTCGCAACAATCTTTTTCCCTAGGTTACTATTATTTTAGTGGATTTTTTAAGCACATTGTATTTTGCTAAGGGGAGTTATTAGCTATATTGCATCTTTTATACATTAAAATAACAATTCCACTGTGTGTTTTTGCACTTAGCCATATTTATTAAGAAAGAAAGTGGTTTAAGTTCCAATAAAGCAAGCATAATTTCCTTACAAGTTTTTTTTTTTTACTTTGAGTATTTTGGGTTTTGCCTTTATAGTCTCTAGGGACTAAAATGTTTTCTAAGGGGAAAACAGGTTCTCTTGTGCTATCAGTTATTCAGGTCTAATATTTGTTGATGGAGAGTTGGCTTCCAAGGTAAGTGGGCTCTGATGTTCTGATAAGGTACCTCTGTAGGCTTAAGTTTGCTATATGGGCTTTAATGCCTTTGGCGGAAAAATTCCAGGCAGTGCATTTTGAAAATACATAAAAATGTTGAATTCAAAACTTGTCATCCAATCAAGTGCTCGTGGTTGTGTTATAAAAATAGGCAGCAGTAGGTTTTAGCTATTTCCTCTGTTACAGAAATAATGGCTTTGTGTGAAGGGTCATTTAAAAAGTGACAAATTAGATACAATGATTCTTCTGTGTAATTTGTTGTGTGATGTCTAAGTGCAAGCTGGTTTCAGTGTGTATCAGCTGATCAGTTTATATTTTTGGGTGGTCTTACATTTGCCTTCTGTGAAGTACAGTTTTAAACTTTAATTCTGTACTTCATAATTGTGAGTTGAGCTGTGTTTTGTTAAATGAGTACTTTTAGAGAGACTTCAGCCCTTGTGCCCCTCCTATGTGCTGTAAGGTCTGGCATTGAAAGATAAAGCAATTTGAAATTCTTAAGGCCTTGACAGGGGCAAATGTATCTTGCAATTGAAATTGCAGGAATAAATGTAACTGTATGAGTTCAGTAAGAACACAAAATATTTTAAAGTCCCTCTGGGAAATATTACAGAAAGTAAACGGTTCTCAATATTTTTCAATACTTCTCATTTCTGTAATTGATTGAAAGAGTCATGTTTTCTTGTTGGGAATGAAAAAAGATGCTGTGTTTTTCCAGTTCCTGCTTGAAGTCAGTATAGGAGCTGACTCCATATCTCTCAACCCACATCTTCAAGTTGGAGTGAGAACCAAACCTAACTCTAACATAGTTTTTTTCTTGATAGTGCTCATGTAACATAGATAACTTTTTGCCTTAATGGGAAAGAAATTCATATATCATTGGTAGAGTCAGGTGGAAGCAATGCATTCCTTTTAAAATACCATTCTATTAGGAGAGGGGGGGAAACCTTTAATAATTTTTTTTTTCTTATTCAGGAATAAAAAACTACTCCAACTGGCCTACCATCCCACAAGTGTACCTCAATGGTGAATTTGTTGGTGGCTGTGATATACTCCTCCAGATGCATCAGAATGGAGATCTCGTAGAAGAGCTGAAGAAACTAGGAATCCGTTCAGCGCTTCTGGATGCAGAAAAAGACCAAGAGAAAAAGTAAAATGAGCAAAAAAAAAAAATGCTGTGGCAGGAATAAAGCAAATCTTCGATAAGAACTTGTTACCCATAAAGCCTTACGTACTTTAGGTCAAAGAAGGCATCTGAACTGACACTAAGTGAATGTCTCTTAGTTCATGGGAAATGTAGTGATCTTGGTATTTTGATTTATGGGTATTGTGAAAATTTGAGTATAACCACTGCACTGTAAAGCAAACGTTTGTGAGAACTTGTGTTTTAAGAAAGAATGAGTTCACTTCTAAAAGCACTCTTCTTCACTGAGGTGGGAGTAAACCAAAAGAACTAATAATATTTTTATGGATTTTACGTGTGTGATTCTCTGTTCTTTGATACATGAACCTATACAAACAGCGTTTGTGTTCCCTTGCTTCTCTTGAAAAAGCATTAAGTAGTAGTGCATCTGTTTTTCTGTTTAAGTCCTGGTGATAAGACTTCCTGAGAGCCTGTAAAACCTGTGTAATCACATACAATATAGGAGAAAAACAGTTTTCCAACAATATAGGAGAAAAAAGATTATGAGAGTGCATGAAATATACTTCTATTCCAAAGGGTAAAAATAAACAGAACTTATACAAATACATGTATAATGGTCATTATTACTTTGTAACTTTCTGATGGCTTTTAAAACTGCTAAGAATTGTGCCTAAATATTTTATAAAACCTTTTCTACCTCTTGCAAAACAGCTTTTCTCCCTGCTTATATACTTTATGTATGGCAGTTCTGTGTCAGTGCTAAAATGTGGGAATTGTTTAAGGCTTCAATATTCTAGCTTGAAATAGGACAGGAGAATACTTCAGTTATTACTGTAATCTTGTATTATTTGTTCGTTATCTTTTTATATTCGTTGTGTTTCCAAGTGTTTTCTCCTGACTGATGTGCTCAGGAGAATATAGTCTTCAAACATGGGATTTACAGGTGAAATGCTCATGTGGGTAAGATGAGTGCAGTAGAGAGGTTACTGAATAGATAAATATGTCTTTGTGGAAAGTCTCTGAAGTGTTCAGTACCTACCTAACCACATTTCTCTAAATGAAAACAAATTATATTAACCAGTGTAGCTTCAGCCCTATAGCAATACTGCTAAGGTTTAAAGCTAACCAAGCTATTTCTAATTGCAGTTGAATTAATATAAACCAGTTTGCATATGAATTAGGCAAATGGTTGGAAATAAACTGTGTTTTATGTTGTCTACAGTAGTTGCTCTTTATTTTAAATGACTAATGAAACTGATACTACTTTTGATTTGAAGGCTAACATGTTTTCCACTGCATAGGATAGAAAATGTGTCCTGGAGAAAGAAGAAATTATGAATGGTCAGTGAAAGAGAACAGGACTGGAACCTCTAGACAACAGAGATTTGATGCAAGTTCTGGTTCTAAATCTCTCCTGCCCACTTGAGCCAGCAGTGGAGAAACTATACTAGAACATTCTGCACAGGATTTGCCAAACTGATAGCAGTAAGCTTGCTGTATAGTTGTAACGCAGTCAGTATCAGCAGGATTAAATACAGTGTGTGTGTTGTGTGTATTCAGTTGGTCACACAGCAGGTTCGTGGAGGTCACTGAGTGACCACAGTGTAGGATGAAATTCCACTCGGGGCAGTCACTTGTGGCTGTAAGGCGTGGAGGTGTAAGTGCAAGATTTTTTCTGTTCATGTGCCACATCACATTCACGCAAAGCTTAAGGTATTGATGAAGGTTTGTTCTGAGCATTTGAATTCAAATTAAATGAACTTTCTTATGGCTAATCGCAAGTAGTTTTTGCCATTCTGAACGTAAAACAATGTTTAGAAAAAGAAGTAAATTTCAAAAGTCTTTGGTTATTTGTGTCGACCTATTGAAATGAATGTACACAGTAAACAAAAAGGTAATGAAGAAAATGTAATTATTTTCTGCCTCAATGGTTAACTCTTAGTCTGGCTACTAAATAAATCTATTAAAAAAACCATTCCCCAAATTTGCTGTTTCGTAGATCTTTAGTCTTCTGCCCAAGCTGAATATTTTTCAGTAGTATCTGCTAGTAATTTAACATAAAGAGAGCTATGGCATTGTCAGGTAGTCTTTATCCTCTATGCAGCAACATTTTTCTCCCAGCATGAGTTCCTGTTTTCAACAAAACATGGAAATTTTTCTACTTTCTCTACTTTCTTCCCCTCTGTAGATTTTAATTACTTGATTTAACCTTTGCATAACATACATAGTAGTGTTTGTATTAATCTCTGCATGACTGGAACATGTTACTGAGCAAGTAAAAGCAGCAGTGATTCCATAAAGTGTGTGACAAAGCCACAGAGTGGGGAATGAAATTGGGACTTCTTCCTGCATTCCCGTGCAAGCTGTACGTTTCCAGCCTCTGTGTGCATGAGCAGTTGTTCTACATTTATAAAAATGAGCATTTTAATCCAGCTGCAATAAAAAAATGACCATCTACCTAAATTGTAAAGCTTCAGATGCTCACAGAGAGATTTATTTTGTTGTTGAGTGAGAGTATTTTCCCCAAGAAACTTTTCTAGGGGATCATTTTAGAAGGTGGGCAGTATTGTGCACTCTGCTCATCATCCTCTGCTGTCCCTCAAACTAGAGGCAAAAGGGAGCATGTGCTTCCAGTCCCAAAGGGATGACACAGATAAACTGATTTTTTTGAGGAAAAACCCCATGCCCCTCTTGAGGAGAGATTTGCTCCTGCTTTTCTCATGCTGTTAGGCAGTGACAGAAAGCAACTGGTGATACTGGAGTGTGGGGTGACAATCAGTGAGTGTGCTGAGCTGGGACCGGGCAGGCTGGTGCCAGGTGGAAGGATCCATGAGGAGTCCTTGGTCAGGAGGATGTGATGGGTTCTGTGGAGGAAAGGGTGACTTTTTTCTCCCCAGGAGGAGCAGCTTGTCACAGGAGGTGAGGAAGAGGATGGAGGAAGCTGGTACTGCTGCTTGTTCTTCCCGGATTCCTCTGCCATGAAATGAAGACCGAAGAGGTAACAGCGGTCAAAAGCACACCGTGGGAAGGCCAATTGAAGTTGCTGAGGACAGCCAAGAGCAAAGATGGAGACCTGCCCTTGCATCTTTAGTGCAGAGAGAGGCAAAACTGCCTGCTCTTGAGTTAGGTCTGCTGTGGTAAGGACAGGGCAGGCCTCAGGGCTATGCAGGAGCGTTGCCACCTGCAGGGTGTCTATGGATCAAGGTTGGGTGTGTGGAGCTGCCAGTCCCATTCCTGCTCTTTGTGTTCTTGTGTGTTGTGCTGGGCAGGAATTCCGGCTGGCTGCTCCTCTGGTGAGATGTTGCTGGATCCATCATCTTGGTTGTATTGCCCTGCTGAGAGCTTACAGTAAGACACTTGTGAATGCATGTAAACTTATGTAGGATTGTTACTCTATTACGGGGTTGTAGTATGAATGTTTGCCAAACTGGAAACCAGTACCATAATTATTTCCATTTTATTCTGAGGATGCCCTTGGTGTTGCTGCTGTGCTAAAAGGCTGAACTGAGTGGACCAACCTATTCACCAGATCATAAATTAAGCTAATCTTTTGCATTTCCTAGCACTTCACACCTCTTAGATATGAAACAAGGCGCTTTTGGTTTAAGCAAATGAGATTGTTTGTATTCCAAAGCTGATCTGCTGTCTTAAACCTTCACCAAAGGGGGGGTTAGGTTTCTTTGCTCATCTTGAACTGGTCCTGGTGAGGAGCAGAAGGAAGCAGGTTACAAACACTTGCTGTTTTTCTGTTAATTTTGATTTGGGAGCATTAAAATCAATTAATGCAAAAGTTGTTTCCCTGAGAAAACAGCAGTTAACAGCTCAGGGCATATTAATGAGTTAAATAGTAAGTGTGTTTCTCAGCCCCAGTGACTTCCTTGCCTTAATTTTGCTACCGACTGTTTGGATGTGGTCAATATTCTCCATTGCTTGTCTACTCCAAAAAAAAATTTTATACCACCTAAATGCCCTGAAATATTTAAGTGTGTTTATTTTAGGTCTGACAACATGTAGGCTTCTTTTCATTGAGTTCTCTGGTTCTCTTTAAAAAGTGGGCTGGAAATCTTTGGCAGGACTTTTCCAGGAGTCTGTCAATGTGCATAGAAAACAATCAAGCTTGGGAACATGAAATCAAAGAATTGTACCAAGGAAAATCTCTCCTGAGCTGTCACCCAGAATCCCAGTAAGACACTGGCAGTGCCTGCATATAAGAAGGGCAATATTAAAAAGCAGAGCTGGCAGCCTGATCAATAAATCCGTCTAATCTGACTTGCATGTCCCTTCTGCAGAAACCAGATCTTCTTACACAGGGGTGTTCAATATCCATATTACAGGACTGTGTAAGAAAACAACACTCATTAGTTACAAGATACAAGATACGTGCTACCTGTTAAGGAGTCTGTGAGCAAAGGTGGAAAGACAATAAGGAAGGGTAAAGAGAGTGGGAAGGGTTTGGATTGTTAATGGTGCTGGGTTGGTGGGGTGAGCTTGCTTTTTGGCTGAAAAGGTTGAGAGGAACACACTGCTCTGTAAAGGGCTGTGGTTCATTTTCTGGTTTTGGCTTTTTCTTTGGGATGCTGCTTGTTTTGTTTAATAGCCTGGTCACAGCAGTGCTGTCTCTGATGTGACCTGATCAAGGCTATAGAAAGTCCTCACTGATTTAACTCCTTGAGACCTTTCCTGGAATCTCCCAGGGAAGGCAGGTTTTAGTTACACAGAAAATAGGACTAAAATGGCTAAGTGGGTTCAGGTTTTATTTTCAAAAAAAAATTTTTAATCATCCAGCTTCTTGCTCATACCTTGTTTCTCTGGAAGTAAGGGAGTAGGCCAGGAGCAAAGGGTTTTAGTTTAGAAAGACCTTGGTACTCCATAAAATCCATGGTTGTCATAGGGTGTAACTGAGATGAATTCACAGTGCTGTACGCAATCAACAAGCATTTGCATCTTCCCAGTTTTCAGGATCACATCTTAATTGGACAACAGAAATGCTGGCAGAACAGCAGGCTGCTGGCTTCCCTTTTCAAGAAGAAACAAAACCCTTTAAGGTTGACTTTTAATCTCAAATAACACTAACGTTTTAAGACCTTTAGAATCAAAGTAAATAAACAAACAAACTAAACATCCTTAAAGATGAAGGAAGTCTCTAGAAACTTTTTTCTAGCAGTAGAAACATGTTGTAATCTCCAAAGGAGCTTGTTTACCTTAAGTATGAGCAGGTGGTGATGGTTTATAATTACCTAAGAAGAATCCAAGGGCCAAGTTCAATATGAATTTTGAAACAACTTTGCCAATGAAAGATGTTAATTTAGCAAACAACAGGGACTATTATTTTTTTTCTTTTAATTGTTGAAGCAGTTTTACATAAAAAGCCATGAGACTGCTCCTGCACAGGTGCAGGTGTGTGTCTGTATTTACAGTTACATGTTGTCCCTCCTAACTTAAAGCTTGCATGAGGGACCTACTTAGCATCTTTTAAAGATGAGCTTCCATAAAATTTTGCCAGGCATTTAACAGTAAATTAAGTTAAAAGGGGCTTTGGAGGAGTGTTGAATGTGGAAAAAAATCATTGACTTAAACTTTTTGTGCTTGTTATATAAGCACAGCCTTCAAAGCCTGAATGATTTCATGTACAATTTAGCCTCAAAACAGTGAAAAAAAATCTTCGCTTTGCAGACTAACGAAAACTGAAATACAGAAGTGATTTGTTACTTGCACGGTAACAGCTATAGAAAGAATAAAGTTTTGGAGCCTTTAGTCTTAAACCTATAATCTAGTGAGTGAAAACCATGTGCTTTTACAGAGGGTATCTCAACAAGCATTTTAGAGCTTTCAAATACGCACTACAAGGAGTATCTTTGAAATACTACTTGTCAGACAGGATTTCCCCATTGAATGGTAATACTATGAAATCTACCATTTCTGCTCTTTTCCATCATTTCACTTGTCTAAACTCTAAACAGCTCTTCAAGTAGATTTTTTTTGTTGAAGAAAATACAAGTATTCTCTGAGAAGCAGCACTTTTTGATTCCTTCGAAGAGGATGTGCTCCATGAAGACTGGGTACGTATTTAAACCTTCACAGCTCAGGAAGAGAGCAGATTTAGGGCTGGTATTCAAGAATGTCTTGTACTGCTGATTTTAAAAAATATACAGATTCTAGAATTCCTCAGTATTTAATTTATTTACTCATCCATCTGTGATACTTCATGAGAGGCAAGCAATAGGATGTGAAAGGAAACAATTGCAAAAATATTGATAGTGCCTGAAAGGAAAGCAAATAAACCAAACCCTTTCGTTGATGGCAGAGGAAAGCTGCCCAGGGTCTTAGATGCTCTGGGATGAGCTGCCGGCAGCCGGGCGAGCAGCCGAGGCCACCCAGGAGATGGTGCTGTTGGACCGGGGAAGTGGCACAGCCCTGACCCAGAAGCATCTTTCAATGCGGTCCTCCCTGTTTTCAGTCTGTGTTTCATGTTATTCTTTGGGGTCCTCGTTTTCTTTCTGGAGGAGAAGGTGTCGGTGTTAACCAGGCGCGCATCGCGCACCGGTGTGCGATGCCATTCCCAGCCAGCCAGCCCTGCGTCCTCGGTGGAGATGACGGCAGTGCTTGAAGGCGATGTTTTTCGCCGGCACTGCGTGGCTGGCGAGATGGTAACGCCGAGGCGGGGAGCAGCTTCACAGCTCACTGCCCTAACCAGAGCCACCGCCTGAGCAGAGCTGTGCCCCAGCCAGGCGCTCGCTGGGCGCCCGCAGCCTCGCTGCCTCGCCTGGGGAGCAGCACGCCCGCTCCGGGGGCTCCTCGGGGACCCGCCAGCTTCCCTGCCAGCTTCCCTGCCAGCTTCCCTGCCAGCTTCCCTGCCAGCTTCCCTGCCAGCTTCCCTGCGCCATCCTCGGGGCGGCCCGTCCCGCGCACACGTGCCTGGCAAAGGTAAGCGCAGGGGCGGCTGTGCGGCCGCACGGCGGGGGCGCGCCGGGCGAGGGGCGCGCAGCTCCCGGGCACCGTCCCCGTGCCTCGGCACACGAGGCACTCGCCTCCCGCCGGCACCTGGGCACCTGTGGGCCCTGGGAGTGCGAAGGTCTGCGGGCAGTTCAGGGTGGGAAGAGTTGAGGTGGTGAAGGGGAATTTGGGTTTCTTTCGGTCCAGAGTGTCTCAGCAGAGCAAGAGGTCAGAGGGTTGTGGTGACGTTTTCTGTCGATTTGCTGTTTTAGTAGCATCCTCTCATCTCATTTGGTTCAGAGGCTTCAAATCTGACCAGAAAAGATCAGCAGGAACTGGAACAGGTTAGTGGATGCCCTGGGGGCAACTGTAGCAACATGAAGTCACCAGACTGGGTACTTGAAGAATATTTAATGGAAGGGAACATCAAAGGCCTTTCCCCAGTTGCAGGAGGGCTTCTGTCTCTGAGTATTTCTGTGTGTGTAACCAGTCAGTGACCAGGGTTTTATATGTGATATAAATATAATTTCCCAATTCTTCAGCCTGAGGTCTTTTCTATCTGAATGGGTATAACCAAAATAAGATCTTTCTACATGCAGGACATCTCTACAGAGAGGCCAAAAGCAAAATTTGTGCAGGTATCTTGGTGGGTTACAAGGCCTCCCTAATTGCAGCCGCCATTGTGCTACGAGGGAGACATTTTGAGTTTGTTGCACCCATTTCTCTGTGGCTGAAGAGGGTGTGGCCAGTGGTGGAGGTGATGTGGCTGGTGAGGAAAGAGCCATCACAGAGAGGATGGCCAAACCTCGCTTGCAGAAGACCCACTGGGGAGGCCAGTGGTAGGATTCTAATTTGTTTTTTTTCTTAACAATAAATGATTTAAAGCTCAGCTGACACTTTGTGGGGGCTTTTGCTACATGAGTAATGATTTGGCATGAGCTGGGTAGGGAAGCAATTAAGAAACTCTGCTGTCCAGCCATGTTTAGGTGTGTCAGCAGGAGTAAACCGGAAGAAAATGCTAAAGAACAGCAATTCAGGAAGGAGTATAACCAGCCCAAAGCGAGCTTGTTCAAATTCGTTTGCTTTTCGTGTGACCTTCAGGTACAGTTCAGCTCATTTTGCTGAACAAGTGCCAAATTTTCAGGCAGGAGCTGGATGTTCCTTGGGCCTGAGGAGTGTGCTGTGAGCAGGAGATGGCTCAGGCACAACTTTAACGTGGTCCTGCACATCTCTGTCTCAGAAAGATAAGCTCTTCCTATGTATTGCAGAGGAGTCTCAGCAGGCACCAGACAGGAAGTTACACACTTTGTTTTAGGGTGCTCATTTTGCATTGAGCTCATGGATAAAGTAAAGTGCTTAGGACCAGCACACTGACTCAAACCTAGGGGACCTCTCTGCTCTGAGACCCCAAACCACCAAGCTATAGTGTCAGGCCTCCTTTGACCCCAGAAGCTTGGCAGTTCTTTCTGAGCCAGGAACCCTGTCCCAACAAGTGGAAGAGTGTGTCCTCTTCCCTCCTGGATCCTGCCAGGTGTCCGAGTGCTTCATTTGAGATGGGCAGTGATGGCTTGACCTCCCTCCCATGCGGCCTTTCCATGTGTGGAAGAAAGTACTCTAATCACTGCACTATTGCAGACAAGCAGTTTCCAACACCACTGGTATGGATTACACACCCCAGGTTTGCCAGCTACTGACCAATTACTGCCTTTGGAAGGTGTTAAAACAGGGGGTAGGTGCCTTTCTTTCTAGCTTGGGCCAGAGCCATAAGTCAGTATGAAATTTCAGATCAAAATGCTGCCTTTTTTAGGTGCCTACATCCTGATATCCTGATTTTTGGTTCTTAATCAATATGCAGGAAGGAATTCAAGACAAGACTGCATCTGAGGCTGCTAGCAGACATACTAAGGTAATACAATCCTGTATCTTAGTGGGAAATAAAGTACAAAAAGTGACTGAAGTTTCAGAGCATCTGGGTTTTGGTTGCGTTGAGAGGATGTGTCAAGAGAGCTCCTGAGGGAAGAGTAGAGGCAGATGCCATGAATTCCACTTAAGAACAATAATAGAGTCTGGAGGGCATGTATATTGCCAACAACAGTAATACTGGGCAAGCAAAGACGAAATCAGTACAACTGTCAGGGAACCCTTCCAAATCTGAAAATCTAACCTTAGTTTTCCAATACATTTATTTATTAATTAGTGTAAAGATGAGATGAAAGGGAAATAAAAAGGAAGTATGGTGGACTGAAAAACACTAAAGTTATAAAATAAGAATGCTTCAGGGTTGTCAGTCAGAAGAGCAGGAATAACTATCTGGTAGTTCAGAAACTGGATCACCGAAGATTAAAGGCAGAAATTAAAGAAGATAAAGACATTGCTGAGAATCTGAATGATTTGTTTGCAGCACTCCTCAGCACAGAGAATATCAGAGTGATACCTACTGGGACTTGCTCTTTTCTGGTAATCAAGATGTGTCAGAAGGAAGAGCTGGAACAAATCGATAATTTAAAAAGCAGCAAATCCTCAGCTCCAGATGGTACATTGAAAAGTTTTGAAGGAGCTTAGTATGAAATAGCTGATCTGCAGCAAAAATATGCCTTCCTTAATTAAAAACAGCTATTTCGCTGGAGAAGTGGAAGGTAACAGTTGTATCCAGAGTTAAAAACAGGATTGAGATAATTTGAGGAAGCACACAATCTCTATACCCAGATACACACTTCTGTTTTACAAGCTGGTTGAAAAAAAAAAAGAAAAATGATAGTATCTAAAGAGCAACGTTTCTGCAGGAAAGAGTCATGCCTCATCATTAATCTGTTTTAACTCCAACTGGGACAGGCTTGTCATGGGCAAACAAGAAGGAACCACTGTAATTTAGATAAAGCTCAAAGGACCTTTGGCCTAGGCAGGATACTGTGAAACAAAGAGAGAGGAGCTTGCTGAAAGTGTCATGGCTGATGAGACTGTGCTGGGCTGCATGTCCAAAGGAGCCCTGACCATCCTTAACATCTCCAAGCTGCATCAGGCCTGTGACTTGTTCCTGCTCTGTAATGGTGTTCTCCTACCCATGTGATGCCAAGCCCTGCTTTCAGCTGCCCTGGAAGGTGAGAAACCAATAAGGGGATGAGTGACCTGTTTCCAGAACAGCTTAGGAGAGGTTGTTTCTGTGTGTCTGTCAGGCTCACGAGTCTGAAAAGGTGAACACTGTTGAGAAAGCTTACACAGTGCTCGTAAATTTTAAGTCCCGCAGAGGATGGAGAGGTTGCTCTGGGGAACTGCAGGAGGGCAGAAACTAGGAGATGAGGAGCATCAGTGGCAGCTGTGGTGGGAAGCTCTTCCTGTGGGTAGCACCAAGGTAGTAGCTTTGTGGTGAAGGCATTCATGGGGAAAGAAAAATATGAACAAAAAAGTTAGGACCAACTTGTTAGGTAAAGGCAGGGGCTGGCTGGCAGAATGCTTTTTACCACTGTCACTCACTAAAAGCAGGTCTAGTACTACTTAAAAAAAAGAAAAAAATGAATTTGGTTATAGAGAAATAGAAAATGAATATGACAAAGCATCTAATTTCAGAAGAAGAAATAAGAGGGAATGTAGTAATTTTCCCTCCCAGTGCTATGCATGAATTAATTAGATACAATGTCAATGTCAACATTGTTTAACTACAACCCTGTATGTTTACAGTGAATACTCTGGATGAGCTGAGAGGAAAATCCATACCTTTTCTCTTAGAGGGAATCCAGAGGAATCCATAACTTTACCCTTAACAATATAGCTTTTTCCTATCTTAATTTTATGCAGATTGGGACTATTTGTGGACTCCTTATTGTGTTCCCCATCCTGCTTCAAAGGTATCTCCCTGCTTCTGTGCTGTTAGTGAAGGTTGACAAACTGATCACATCACCAGGAAAAAAATTTCAGTAGGATTCTGTGGAATAGCTTAAAAAAACCCAAACAAACAACCACCAAATCTTTAACAAGTATTTCATGTTCAGAACCTTTGTTAATACAAATGTACAGTTTTCTTCAACTTCAACCAGAGGTTCTTTGCTCTTTTAGGCACACAAGAGAACTACTACCTCCTTCTTTCTCATTTGTGTTTGCCTGTCAGTCCTTCTCCATTTCTTCTGATCTGTTCTATGTATTCTTCCCTCAGTCCTGGGGTCTTCCTTCCCTTGCCTCCCTCTCACAGGTGTGTGATGCTGCCGTTGCTCGTCTTCTTCTGCTCCTGCCTCCTCATAGCCTTGTCAGCTCACAGCTGTACTGACTCTGGTGCCCAGCCAGAGACAATTCTGCCAGCAGAGCTAATTAGAAGCCACAAGATGCTGCGCCTCATTCTTGAGATTTGTACAGCTCACCATCGCAGTGTGCTCTGCTGATTAGGAAATACTGATTTATAGTAACAAAAATTATGACAAAAAGAATAGTTTAAAGGCTTCTGGAATAACCCTGCTGGTTTTCTCTTTGCTCTGCTCTGTGCAATTATTTTCATAGTAAAAAGGTCTAGTATACAGCACTTCTAGGATTTCACTGGGTATTTGGTGGGGATCAGCATCAGCCAGGAAATGCCTGGAGAAGTGCTGTATTTATGGATGATAAACTAGGCTGTAGATTTTAGAAAGACTGTGTTTTGCCTTTTCCTTTAAATTTTCTTATGCAGTCACAAAAGTGAGGAAAGGATGGTGCAGAGGTGCCCAGGACAATTTTAAATTAGCTAATTTAGATGCAAAGTCAGTTTTGCCATGGCAGCATGGAGCAGAGCAGCACGGCTGATTCACTCAGCTCCCCAACAGTCCCGAGGGTCCCACTGCTCAGCTTTTTCAGTGCTCTTTTCTGCAAGAAAAGTCTCCCCTCTCTGATGCCATGGGATGCTGTGGCTCATGTCATCACACAGTAATTCAGCTGCTTGATGTGACAGTTTGCTGATATACAGGCTTGTGGGCTTTTCCAGATGCAAGATCCACAGTAGAGGTGAATCGCTAACGCTTCAGGGTCAGTAGGTTTGGGTCCTTTCTTTCCATTTATGAAAACACCCATAACTGTCAAAGCTCAAGAGAACTAAGACCCTATAAAAACCTGAACCACTTGCACATCAGTGCCATCAGCAACTGTTTCTTTGAGCTGGTTTTCGTGTCTGAGACTCAGACCAACATGCAGTGATCTTGTTATTTCTACATCAGCAGAATAGCAGACAGCCCTGACATCTCTTCCCTTACCCAAAACTACTTTGGTCTAGATAAAACAATAAGATCTCGATGATGGTTGCCCAGAGCAGTTCTCAAAACCACTTTATTCATCATTAAGACAAAGAAAATTGTCCTCAGTCGCAGGACTGTGGAGTAGGAAATAGAGATTATATTTCTATTTATATAATAGGTATATAATTATATAATATATAATATAATATGTATAATATATTTATATATATATATATATATATATACACAGACTTGAGGAAAAGTTTTTTGTTAATTATCGTTAACGTCTTGTGAACTCCTCTAAGATGTCCAAGTTGTAACTGTTCAGCTGGGCTCCACCTTGCAGAAAAATACATATATGTTTTCTGATCATCCTGCCAGAATAAGGCAAATTGTAAGTGTGCAGTTTGTGATTACTTTTTTTCTTCCTGTCCCCTTACCCCATGGCTAAAGGGTCTTTAGGTTGGTGGACAAGTTGTTGTTCCTCACAAAAAAGCCGTAATAGGAGAGTGAGACTTCAAATCTCATGCTGAGGAGAATTTACTATATAGTTTTCTGTTTGGAGAAGCCAAAGTTAAAAGAAAATTAAATCAAATTTTTCTCAGAAGAGGTACATAATTTTATCTGCTATTGTCAGCTATTGTGAGTTTGTTTTCCTGAACTGCTGAGTTCAGCTGGAACTTTAGGTGCTTGGTCTCTTTGAAAATCATGCCCAGGGCTTCCAAATGCAGGCAAAGGGCCATGGTGGTTTATATAGTAACTCTGGCACAAAGGATGAAATAGAGCCTCTCTCTTTCAGAGGGACCTTCTTACTTCAAGGATTTCAGGGACTATAAGTACTGAAACCTTGCTGTTTAAAGTCCTTTCTGCTTTAAGGTATTCCCCCAGGGAGTGCAGTCTCCAAGTTCAGCACAAAATGATGCAGTCTCAAATAGGACACTGCATCTAAGCCTCTTCTAGATTATTATCTGACACTATTATTTTTTCTTGTGGAGATCATAAAGAGTGCACGATGGAGGCCTACCACATCTTTTCTAAAGAGTACTGGGAGCTGGTATCCTGAGAATATGACAGGAACCTCTCAGTTTGAGGTTTATTAGGTAGCCAAATCCATGTTTCACTGTAGTGTAGTGGGGTTAATATTTAATTGTGGTCACTTTCCTGCTTTGATTGGAATTTCAAATGCTAAATCCAATCTGACCGCTGTAATTTTAACTCCTGGTTTTTATATGTCTGCTTCTAGTTGACCGCGCTATGTTGCCATCTTGGTTTTTTGTTTTGGATGTGTCCATTTAGATCTTCTGAAAACAAGTTTACTCTAGTCTGGCATGCAGAACTTTCCCAGTGAGTCCCAGAGATTGGTTTCTGGAGACTTACTTGACTTTGAGATCACATCCTGGAGGATGGTGGTATTGAACTATAATTGGTTTCTCAGAGTTGATTTTCTCCTCCTATTAGTTCACTATTAGAGCAGATGAGCAATTCACTCACTTAACTCTAGATTGGCTCATGAGATTGAAGAGCCTGTCCTTGCACTCATATTTTAAACATCTCCTACCATTTCTTTATAAACAGGCAGTTGAATGACACTAAGTTTGAACCCAGAGTACTTATTTTCTTTACCACATTGAAGCATAGTTGAAAGCATCCAGAGTCTGGTGTAGCTGTTAAGAAAATACGCTGTTCCAAACATGCCGCTTTTGTTGATATGCCCCACTGGAGCTCAGCAAATGTGTATTACCTTTATTACCATGATAATACAAGTCCGTATGCTTTCTGGTGAAATTCGAAGAGGCACTTACATTTCTCTTCTGCTTGTAATTAGGGTAGAGCAGACAGTTCAGGAGGAACCCTGACCTTTTATAGCAGTTTGTAGGGGGGCTGTGATCATCATGCCAGAGCAGGAATCATGAGATGCTTTAAGCTTTGTTAATGACTCTGCTGGAGATGCTTCCTCCAGGGCTCAGGTTCTGTTCCCCTCTTATCAATGACTTAACCTAATTTTTTTAATCAATGAACTAACACTGTTGAACCCACAGAGCAGGGTTTGTCTTTGAGCCTGTTTCTACAGTGCCAGTGACAAGTGACCAGAGACACTAGGTTGGTTTGTGCTGTGTGTCCTCCTTGGGAAAATGGGGAGTAAGTGGTGGGATACACATGCTGAAAAGCACTTTGCTGTGGTGCTGCTGTGTCCTAACCAGTATGTGAAACCTGGGTAAGTTTTAACATGAGTTAGGCAAACACTGGCATCTGCATGGAGTTGTCTACATGTGAAACGGCTGTCTGTGCTCGGTTTGTAGTCAGTGGTGGTCTGACAGTCCTGCCAGAGTGGTCCACAGAGGTGTCCAAGCATCAGGGGCTCAGTTCAATTGCTTAAATGTACTTGTCTGGTGCCATTTGAGATGCCCTGGAGTAAGTGGGACGTCTTCAGAGAGCTGAAGATTTAGCACAGGAGTTTTGCTGTCCTGGAAGCTGTAGGCCACACCAGATACCTCCACACAGTCAAACCTAGTTGTCTGCTTGAGGGTAGGCTGAAATGCTCTCTAGGGTCTGTTCACTGTATCAGCAAACTCTCCCAGTGATTGCAGCCTGGACACAGCACTCATGTGTAGACACCTGGATGGAAGCACCTTCACCTCCAGCTGCATCCAGTGGCTGAAGATACAAGTCTGGCTTCTAGAGACATTTAGAGTTAAATATGTAGGTAAGCAGCTCCAGAGGGCAAGGTATCCAGCCTATTTTTAATAGCTACTATAGGAGCAAAAGAAGTGCCCTCTGAAAATGCCTTTCATCAAACTGGCTGCAGAGAGACACTGGGCATGTAGCTGTTTAACTTTCAGGTTAAGAAAGTGAAAAGCATCCCACCTTTAGTTCAGATGTAATCCTTTTAACTCCACTGACCCAGAAACAGTTTTCTCCAGTAACCCACAGGAAAGGCTATATGGGAGACACAGTAATGATATTCTGAACCTCAGGAGCATCTTGAATATTTCTGAACTTTGCGAAATGATGTTGACTTAAAGATAGTTGGAATTGAGCTATGCACAAGCTAAAAGCTTACTGTTTTTTCCCTTCTCCAGATAATACTTTGCACCTTTTCAGCCCAAAAGATCTATGGAAATGAGCAGAGTTTCTCACTCTATTTCCCTGGACAATTCAAGTCTTCACCACCTGGGTAGTGTTTTCTTGCCCCTTCCTCCTATTTTCATTCTTTCTGAAAGATGAAAAGACCACACTTTCACTTGGGTTGTTCTGGGAGGCATACAAACCATGATGACTGCTGTGGGATTGGTGGAAGAAGTTTAGTGTGGGAGTAATGACATTTCCAAATTAAGGCTGGCTGACCCAGATGCTCTTTATAGAGGTATCTCATTTAGAAGCTTAAGTGAATTATATGGTCAAAGTTTTGAAAGCAGATGTGAGGGGAAAAACTGGGACAACTAAAAAAGTGCAGCAACAGTGAATGTCTGAGAAGTGCAGTAGAGACTGTATAAATCCACAATTCATCACCCTGAGGACATTTGAAAGTGGAAATAATTGTAGAAAAGTAAAAGGTAAGTCTTCAATGGGTGTAGACTAAATTAATTCCAGTGGGATTAGTTTTACTTCCATCAGTGAGAATCCAACTCTCACCAGTGTGGGCTCACCTCTCTGGTGAGAAGGTAATAGTGTCAACTTGATATATCATTAAACAATATTATTTTGCCTCTATTATTGTCCAAAATCTAATATTTTGCAGCTGTTTTGATTAGATTTAGCTTTTTATCTGTATCTAGGTGGTGTGAATGACCGAAACTTTGAACAGAGCCCATTTCTTTATTCTTGA